>JASDQU010013829.1:99423-113280 GCA_032191745.1 Picea mariana | reverse complement strand
TGACAGATAGGTGTTAGGAGTTGAGGAGGCCAGACAAAAGTTTCAGAGGCATGAGGCTTCTAAGGGATGTGAGACCTCTTGGGAGGATCCACTTGTTTTAGTAAGTTTTGCTACAGTGACATAGGAGGTAGACAGTCAAGAGGATTGGGGTATGGGATTTTCATCAGTCACAAAGGGAGAAATCAGTGAGGTAGATTGGACAATAGGGTTTGCTTCAATGTTAGATGGAGTTGGCTTCAAAGTTTGAAATCAAGGATCTTGTCTTGATACATAATTTCTTGGGATTGGAGGTGTGGTAGAGACTAGGTGAGATATTTCTCGGACATGGGAAGTACACGGTTGAGACCTTGAGCTGATTCGATATGATGGACTGCAAGTCCATGGCCACACCTATGATGACAAATCTGAAGAAGCTGAGTGATTTCACTTGAGATCCATATTTGGTGGATCCCACTTTGTACATGAAACTGATTGGATCCTTGATGTACCTGGTTAAGAGATGCCATATATTTTCTTTGCACAGAGCTTCCTGAGCCAGTTTATGGTTGAGTCGAGGCACGTCCATTGGGTTGCAACAAAGCATGTGTTGAGGCACCTGCGTGGTATAGTTGGATATGGTCTGAGATACGTCACAAGTGGTGAAGTGAGGCTGGAGGGATATACAAATTCTAACTTGGCAGGGAGTGCAGTGGATAGAAAGAACACCTCTGGGTGCTACTTCAACTTGGGATCAACTATGATATCCTGGTTTAGTAGGAAACAGACTTATGTAGTACTCAGTACAACAAACACGAAGTAGATCACAACTAGTGTAACATGTCATGATGTAGTATGGCTTCAGAAACTTCTTGCAAGACTATTTGATCAAGAGCTAGAGACGCCCTTGATACAATGTGAAAATCAAAGTTGTGTCAAGCTTTTAGAAAATCTAGTATTATCACTTCATCCGAGACATGGTGTAGAAGGGAGCAGTGGAGCTCCAATACATATCTACAGATGAGCATATTGCAAACATTCTCACCAACCCTCTGTCTAGAGTGAAGTTGAATACTTCATAGACAAGCTTGGCATGATGCAGAATGTATCCCTCACCGAGAGGGAGTGTTGATGTTTAAACATTAGGCAAACATTCTCCTCGATTGGTCATGCTGATTTGACAAAGGGAGGATGATACATTCACTCATGGGGCTATGCTAGTGGTGAATGGCCAAGAATGTTGATGGTTCTCTAGTTATCAGCACCAGGAAGACATTCTCCTAGGTTTTTCATGCTGATTTGACCAAGGGAGAATGATACATTCACTCACGAGGCTTTGCTAGTTGTGAATAGCCCAGTCATAGTCTTTCTCCTTTCTCATGTTGATTTGACTAGGAGTGATAAAGTTTCGAGATTCAACATCGAGCAAACATTCTCCGAGATTGGTCATTCTGATTTGACCAAGGGAAACTGATACATTCTGTTGGCCCTTGATGAAGTTTTGGGAGATCTTTGGTCAAGTTTGACCTATTTTGGGACTTCGATAGCTTGTCGAAGACAGAGCACAAGACGAAGTCGAGATCGCGAGATCTCGACCCCTTTTTGGGTTTTGGGATTATGTAATGGGTATGGGATGTCAGCCCATGGGTTTACCCATGTTTAGGCCTATTTGGTAATGTATAAATAGATGTCTAGGTGATGTAAGGATATAGAAGTGCATCTATGTGATGTTATACCAGTTGTGCTAAGTGAAAAACGCTGAGTGCTAGTGTGGATTGTAAGAGCTTTGTGCATACTATGAGAGACTTGTAAAGCTAAGTGCAAGTGATTGTGACAGACTGTGGAAAGCTTTGTGCTGTAATGCAAGGAAGGAGGATCTAGCGAGGTGCGCAAATCTCCTATCCTATGTAGAGTAGGGTTTTTTATGCTCTGTGCATGTAACCGATTGAAGAAGCTAATAAAGAAGAAGAGTTGGTGGATGTAGCCCTAGGGTGGGGGTGAACCACGCATATGCCGTGTTGCTCTGCTTTGTGTGATGTGTTGGTGTATGTATGTGTTATCTGCTAAGTGCCCGATATAGATAGATAGATCTGTTTATGCTTTGTGCTTATGATGAATCTGGATGATAGATCTGACATAGGTGAATGTGCTTAGTGCTTGAATCTGCTAGATCTGATCTAATTCCTTATGCTAAGTGTTAGATACGTTAGATCTGGGTGAATGATGTGATGCTCTGTTTTCTCTGCAGAGTAGATATTGGGTTAACAATGATAAACTATTGATGCTAAGTGCTCTGTTAGGTATTATAATCACAGATCTGTGTCCCAGCTAAGGTTGCAGACACCTGAGTCCTACAACCACCCCTGCCTCTACCTCAGGTGAGACTTCATCTGCTTCACAAGTGTTACTGAAAGGGCCAGTAGTTAGGGTTTTGTTGGTGCGTTGTTGTAGCGTTGAAACCTGGGTCTGCCCCTGTGCCAACAAATGGTTCCATTGCCGAGACCTGAAACTGTGATTGTTGGGAACTGAGAAAGAAGAAGCTTGATGCAAGGATTCATCCTGAAATTGTGAAAGCTCTGTGCATAGATCTGTTGCCCTAGTGCGCAACATTTTACTTGACTTGTGAAGCTCTGTGCTTGAGAAAGAAGCTCGATCTGAAGAAAAGAAGTCAGATCTGAAGGAAAGAAGTAAGATATGAAAGCTTTGTGCTCTCAGAAAGGTAAAACTAGAAATTTCTAAAGAAAAGAGGTAAGATCTGCAAGCTCTGTGCTCTGATAAAGGTAAGAATAGTGAAAAGTTCTAGGTCTGGAAGTTTTGTGCTCTGTAGAAGTAAGACAAGTGGAAATGTTTTCTTCAACAATATGGATCTAGGTATGTTTGATAGAATCTGTCCTAGTTTGAAAACTAAGGTATTTGTAGATGAAAAAAGATTTGATATGAGTAGATCTGATAAGAATCGTGAAAGCTATGTTATACCTATGCATAGAAAGAATGTTTGGACTAACAAATGGATGCAGAAGCCTAGAAAGAATTGTTTGCAGGTTAGCTACCAAGATCCTAGCGCGTAGTACAGGAAAGGCTGGGGATCATTAAAAGAAAGAGAGGATTAACCCTATGTTACAGTTGAAGAAAACTTAGACATCTTGCTAAGAAATGCCCTGGAAGAAGACCTAGTTGTCTTTGTTGCAAAGCCATGGACCATGAAGTATTGGATATCCCTAGAATGATTGCCAGGCTTGAAGAAATGAACATGAGACAAGAAAACCCTAAGGCAAATCCAGAAACTAAGATTATGACAGAATCCCAGAAACAATCAGAGAAAGTATCGCTGTAGATGAAATAAACTTTGAATGACCACCAACATGTTAGATTATAAAAGATCTTCAAAGAAAAAAAATGCATTGAAGCAAGAATAGGAGGCTTCGACATTGACTGTATTCTAGATGGGGAAACACAGATGAATATTATGACAAAAAGAAATTGGGAACTTTTAGGAAAGCCTGCAATGATCCCTTCACTGGGAGGAATGGGAATATTCAAAGGAAAGATGATAAACCTATGTGGAAATCTCACCCAGATATATATGAATGCCAATGGAACTTCGACAGTGAAAGATTTTGAGATTATTAAATATATTGAGAACAACGCCCCATTTACTATGCTGCTCGAAAAACCTTGGATTGAAAGAGATCAAGACAGAAGAAACTAAGAAGAAGACGTCCTAGAGTAGAAGAAGCAAGAGTTAAAAGATTTTATAACCAGAAGGATCGCACACTTGATTGAAGAACAAGAGAACAGATCGTAGATATTTAACAACAATGACATAGATGTCAAAGTTCCAGGAACACTAGAGGACCCATAGAAGACTGAAATGACTAGCCCAGATAAAGAAGAAGGATCATCCTCGAATCTTAGGAAAGAATCTCAACAATGTGAAGTAACTGTGTCAAAATAAGATAAGAATCAGAATGGGAAAAGTAACACCAAGACGAAGCTCATTGGAAAGAAGGTTAGAAAGCTAAGTAAGAAGAGGGCTAAGATTGGAAAATTGCAGAAAGATTCAGAAGGAACCTCGCAGAAGGAAAATTTTCAAAATTGGAGCTTTGCTGGGATATCAGAACAACGACACATGGCACTTCGCCATGGAAAAGCAATATAGCCGTTGGGGACATTATAACCATTCAACCGGCCCGTCGAATGGATAGAAAGGAATTTATGACCAGACAACTTGCCATCAGACCGTTGGTACCACGCCATAGTAGACAGAACAGAGTTCAGGAAGGCTTCATACCCATTGTAAGTGACTCGTTGCCTAGTTTTCTATTTATCCCGATGCGCCATGCACCGAGAACACTTTTTCTAATCGTGAATTTGAGGTCCCAGACTTGTTGATTTTACACAATGGTCATTGTGTTGTTTCCCTCTACCCTATTGCAGTGTCTAAGCTGCTCCTCAACCCCGAATATTTCCAATCCTGAGCGTGTATGTTGGACGAGTTGAGCGCTGCAGAGAAAGTTGTTGAAGAAGTTTTGATCGACCTCATGACTAAAAGAGTCATGTCAATGTCTATAGGTGTAGAAGTGTCATCGACGAGAGGACTACAAGCCTCTCCATCGACTGCTCGCGGAGCCGGACCATCCTGACCATCAGATGAAAAGCGAACCAAGCACAGGGATGATATAGCGAATGCCAAATTGATCCTGATGATATTACCCACCTACACACCACCTATGAGCGGCGCAGTAAATCGAGACAACGTACCTAGAGATTTTGAGTATGCCTTGGTCACTGCGTACCTCCCGAAGGGGATTCGTGCAGTTCAAACATACCAAGATAAGATTGCAGTGTTGAAGTTCAACTACTTCAACCTTGGAGATCGCAAAGTCTATAACATGCTCGCCCCACATAAGTACCTGACTAGAACTAAAGGGAAAAACTCGAAGATCATCCCTTAGCAGTGGACTATGGACCTCGCGCAATCCACCCTGCTGAACGTCATGAAGATTCCCCACTTCGGAAGACACCAAGAGGTAAATGCATGTGTCAAGCTGCTGCTGTCTTTTTACCATGGTGGTTATTTGTGGCTAAACCGTCGTATAACAATTGACCCGACGCTGATCCACAGGATCACAGGACTGAGTATGCAAGGACCTGATCCACATGATTTTTATCCAGGAAAATCCATGGATCGTGCTCTATCATAGAAGATCAAGGACACTTACAACGATGTCGAGAAGGGAATGCGAGGCTACAAGGTAGCTTCTATCTAGAGTGGTGCAGTCCGCCTTGCCTTTCAACTAATTGCAAGGAAGTTAGTAAGAAAGAACCGACCCACCCAAGTCATTGGCTTTGTAGTTGACCTCACAGGGAAGTGCACGGAAGGTCTCCAGATGAACTTGGCAAAGTACCTTGTGAACCAGTTGGAACTTGATTGCAGAGAAGCGCAAGATCAAGGTTACGAATTCCATTTTAGTTGCCTTTTGATCCTGATCGTATTCGTTGCATGGGAGATGTCGAAAGGTGTGACCTTCACCGACATCGAGCCATTTGAACCACTGGCTGTGAAGTTCAATACACTCTGGTATTCAAGTGATATGAATAAACAATGGCAATCAAATGTTGTTTTTCATATCTACTACAATCAAATGAAGATAACCATACAGTCTGAGCCTCGCATGACTCCAAACACTCTACACCGGTTTAGGCCTTTGATGAAGTTCAACGTAGATCGACATTTCATTTATATTACAGCGTGCGCCGATGAACATAAGCAACAACTTCAGTCCTATTACAAGCTTATGGAGGAGGACCTGGAGGAGATCATTAAGGACTAGTCGACGGATCTCCTTATTCCAGTAGACCCTACAGAGATATCTGACATAGACAACCCATAAACAATGCAGGATACACCAGGACCTAGCAGAACAAGGAAGACTGAAGAAGTCCATGAACTAGACAATGCATCTGTGAAGATTGCTTCCATATCACCAGCACAAGGAAGTGATGGAAAAGAGTTGAATGACAAAGAAGTTGAACATAAGCAAGGAAACGAGGATGATCCCTGAAGAAGAGGAAGGATTCGCCTCCGAAACCTTCCTCCCAGAAGGAAGAAAAGGCCACCATGACCAAGATGCCGACTTTCCTCACCTCTGATGACTTCGACTTACTCATAGCATCCTTGCAAGATGCTTCGCTGGAAATAGCAGTGAAACAGGAAGCCGAGCAAGATGAGATGTATGATCGAATTGAGACTGAACTCCGAGGGGTACAACAAGCCCTACAGTCCAGCCGCACAACCTCCACTGCGCCACTGCCATCAGGAGAGCTTGAGTTGGGAGATGAGCCAACTCAACTCCATCACCTAGCTGATACAATCGAAGCTCGCCTTCCATGAGCACATGAAGAAATAGAGCAAGCCACCCAAGCTTTGACACAAGTGCAAGGAGTACTTGTATGCTGAGCTGCAGAACAGGAAAAGCTTGCTCTCCAAGCGAAGTTTGATGAAGAAAAAGCACAACTACAACAAGAAAAGGGACAATTGTTCACCGAGCAACTCGAAGTGAAGGAAGAAGTCAATAGAGCTCTTCGCTCTATGACAGTCATAGAAATAAAGCCAGAAGATCGAGTTACACAAAAAGTAGAGCAGCTTGAAGAAGTGATCCAACAACTACAACAACGCATCATAGACTTAGAACTACGCGCAGTGCCCGAGACCCCGTAGGATGTGAAGGACCAAAGAGAAGCAACTGCTAGGAGCACAATTGAGAGACTAAAGAACCTTGCTATGGAATACAAGCAACTGAGTGATCACAGTGCCCTCACATACGAGCGACTCGCTAAGAGTCTAGAATTAAGAGCAATGGAGTCGTAGCTCCAAGAGGCCAAGTATCAAGCTGAAATGATACAGGCACAAATGAAGCTCTTGTCAACTATGGAAAGAATGAAGAAATCTCAAGAGAAATGCACCGCCCAACAATAGATTCACGCGATTCAGAGAAGAGTTATGGAAATAACTCAAAGACTCCAACCCGTACAAGATAAGGCCTACCAATTGTTTACAGAGGTAGAAGGCCAAGGAGCAGAGCTAGAATAGGTCGTCAATACATCTGAACAACGTCCAGAGGGACCTATCAACGATGCAACCATCCACAAGTTCGTCGAGCAGAAGGCCTTGGCCAAGCAGCAGGACGAAGTAGCTTGAGCCAAGCTCGAGGTGTTTGAGGCAGAGTTACCCAGAGCAGAGTGACTCGAGACGAGTCACAGGTGAGTGTTGGGGGTCTGTTGGCCCTTGACTAAGTTTTGAGAGATCCTTGGTCAAGTTTGACCTATTTTGGAACTTCGACAGCCTGCTGAAGACAGAGCGCAAGATGAAGCGGAGATCGCGAGATCTTGACCCCTTTTTGGGTCCTTTTTGGGTTTTGGGATTATGTAATGGGTATGGGATGTCGGCCCATGGGTTTACCCATGTTTAGGCCTATTTTGTAATGTATAAATAGATGTCTAGGCGATGTAAGGATATATAAGTGCATTTATGTGATGTTAGACCGGTTGTGCTAAGTGCAAAATGCTGAGTGCTAGTGTGGATTGTAAGAGCTTTGTGCATACTGTGAGAGACTTACAGAGCTAAGTGTATGTGATTGTGACAGACTGTGGAAGGATTTGCGTTGTAATGCAAGGAAGGAGGATCTAGAGAGGTGAGCAGATCTCCTGTCCTATGCAGAGTAGGGTTTTTGATGCTATGTGCATGTAACCGATTGAAGAAGCTAATAAAGAAGAAGAGTTGGTGGACATAGCCCTAGGGTGGGGGTGAACCACGTATATGTTGTGTTGATTTGCTTTGTGCGATGTGTTGGTGTATGTATTTGTTATCTGCTAAGTGCTTGATATAGATAGATAGATCTGTTTATGCTTTGTGCTTATGATGAATCTGTATGCTAGATCTGACATAGGTGAATGTGCTTAGTGCTTGAATTTGCTAGATCTGATCTAATTCCTTATGCTAAGTGCTAGATACGTTAGATCTGGGTGAATGCTGCGATGCTCTGTTTTCTCTGCGAAGTAGATATTGGGTTAACAATGATGAACTATTGATGCTAAGTGCTCTCTTAGGTAATATAATTACAGATCTGTGTCCCAGTTAAGGTTGTAGACACCTGAGTCTTGCAACCACCCCTGCCTCTACCTCAGGTGAGACTTCATCTGCTTTGCAGGTGTTGCCGAAAGGGCCGATAGTTAGGGTTTTTTTGGTGTGTTGTTGTAGCGTTGAACCCTGGGTCTGCCCTTATGCCAACACATTCACTCATGGGGCTTTGCTAGTGGTGAATGGACCAGGTGTAGTCTTTCATGTTGATTTAATAAGGAGTGATAAATACTTGATATGGTAGAAGATTTCACATTGCCTACTCCAGGTTGGAGTGATCTAATTTTTTATAGGTAAGGTTTGACTTGTTTACAAATCTAGTCGAATATTGAAGATGTAGGCTCAAGAGACCTCTTGTGATGAGGGGCTTCTCGATGGGTTTACTCAACATTAGAGCCCTATATTAATTAGACATGCATGTGAGGAGATGACACATCAACAAGGTTCATGGATAATTTTTCTAGTAAAGAAGAAAAGCCAATAAGACAAGTCAAAGACCATTAAAATATTAAAGAAACCTCAAAAAAGCATTAAATGAATTATTGTGGAAAAAAGAAGAAGTTGGCCCCAAAAGTAAATAAAGGTGACTTAGATTACTATAAATAAAGGGTTGATCATTTGATTTTTACACATACACTAATCCTCTCTCATCAAGTGCGCACCAGTGGCATACCCGTGGCATTAGGGCGAAATTTCAAGGAGCATGCTAGAAGTTTTGTTTGGTGGTGCACTATCTTTGTCTAGTAGTTTGCTAGCCTTGAGGGATCTTCCTCATGCTAGGGTGCAACCTTCTATATGTTGGGTTCTTCATTTTACGGTGATATATTTTCTGGATTGAATTCTTCTTAAGAAAAGTTGTAGAGTTTTCTCCCAAGGTTAGGTTTCCCAGGGTAAAAATGTTGTGTCTACTGTGCATGGCTATCTTTCTATGATTCTATTATTTCCATTGCAGTTTTATTTCAGTTGAGATTTTTAGTGTGTAATTATTCTATGATAACAATGGAATTAAAATATATTTGAAAAATCATAAGGCAATAATTATTTGATCTTGAAATTAGAAAAAAATCAACAAAAATGACCACAAGGGTTTTGAAGATCTAGATGTCAGGATGGTGTGTTTCCCTTGGTTCATGCCCAAGTCGCATATGGAAGCCTCCAACCCATGGTCAAACATGCTTAGTCAAATACATGCCAAATTAACAACAATGCTCTTCCTACACGATTTCTGAGCTAGAGGAGGTGAATCTGTAAAATCTTAAACGTGGGTTTTGTGCAAAATAACTTGATTTAGGTAACTCTAGGGTGATTTTACTAGAAATCATATAGTTTACTATATATGGTCATTTTTCTAATATGGGTCTGCTAATATTTTTAGTTGTGCCCACCCTCTCCAATCTTCTAGACAAATGTTTGCGCTTAGTTAACAAAGGAGACTGAATCAAGCTATTCTCAACATCTTTATCCCATGTAAAATAATTTGTAATCAGATCTTGAGTTATTTCTACAACCAAGATCTACCAAACATGAGATGAGCAAATATCTTGTAAACTAATTGTATCTTGATAGTTTTTATTCGAGGGGAATTAGTTCGGATCCACTCCCTTGCTCTTCCTGTATATATGTAGCCATAGAACAAAGGAGGGATTTAGCATGGTAAAGAGGATCATTGTATAAGGAAGTCAAATTTATGCTTGGGCACTTGTAATCTCCAACTTCATTTAATAATAATCAATCGTTGATATTTTGCTTCCGTGTTTGAAGTGCTCACCTAGTTTGTAAGTTTTCCCACAACGTGTGCTGGGTTTGGCAGGATCCCCATTCTTCAACATGAGTTGTGTTTATTTATTCTTAGTTAGCTAATAGATCTAATTTTCATTCCTAGATTCATTAAGTTTCTTTTGTTTATTAGTCTTTTGATTTAGCTCAAGACATAGATGCAATAGCTCATAACCAAATATCATTGTTGTAATTACATTCATTTGGAATTATAAGAACACTTGGAATTATTCAGTGAAAGATTGTACTTAGAGCGGTTAAATATAATTGACATTCATGGTGAATGACAGGTAGATGCTTCTATGTTTCTTGCAACTTTCAAGCTTTCTTTTAGTTGACCATAGAAGTTGAATCCCTTGAAGATTAAAGGATTGATCTGATCTGCTTTATAATTGATCACATGAACCCTTGGGAAAGACTGTGGTTTGTTCCATAACAACATTTGAGTAACCCTTGTCCAGGGGTATAACTCTATGGTGTAGTTTGATTTATCAACATTTCTTTGATATGTCAACAAAGGATCTGATCCTGCATTTCATGTGCTTGCACCTCGAAGCTTACGAGCCCCTGGGTTGATGAATTAATGTTTGTAATTTATTACATATAAATATCCCCACACATGTTGAAGTTTTTTGCTAGAAAAAACAAGGGTTTTTGGGGTAAGCACACACTTCAAGGAAAATAGTAAAAAAAAAAACCTTTCTCCTTCATCAAATTTGTTAAATATTAAATATTATCTCACTTGGTTGAAAGTTACTTTATTTATAAGAGGTATTGAATTCAAGTCCTTTTTTTAAGTAATGTTTTGAAAAAGTTCATGCAATCTTGAGTTATTTCATAAATTTATTGTAAAGTGCATTTCACTTAAATTATAAAAGTGAACCGTTATAAAATAATTTTAATAATTTTTTTCTTTTGAGTTACTTTTTATATGCAATTTTAATTTATAAAGTAATTTCATTGTAAAAGGTATTCTCACTTATTCTATAAAAGTGGGTCACTTCATAAGTAAATTATTTGTAAAAGTGAATTTTTAGGCAAAGTTAGAGAGTGAAGCAAGTTTTTTTTACTCAACAACCTCATTATACATTCATCACCACATGTGCCAACTTCTACTTGCCATGTGGTGCTTTGGTTTTAAAAATGACATAACTTTCACATCTGAAATCCATTTTCCGTGCTATTTTTTTTGGAACTACCTAATTTTTTGAGAGTTTTCTATCTAAATAGTCAATTTCAACTTTTGTATCCATATTACCTACAAGTTTTAATATGGCTACTCCAAGTGATCTTTTGCTTACCAGTACCAATTATTTCTCATGGAAATCCCATATGAAAGATGTACTACGAAGTAAAGCACTATAATATATTACTTTGGGAAAATAAACCCCCCCCACTAATGTTGAAAAGAAATCCAAATGGGATAGTAAAAATGATAAAGCTCATAGATTAATTAGAATGTCAATTTCTCCTTATTTAAGGTTTCACCTTCAAGGAATTGAAGACTTGGATGAAGCCTGGGATAATATGGAAGTCATATTTGGTAAACATAATGTGATTCGATCCCACCAACTTGAAAGTCAATTAATTTCTTTAAATCCCAATGATTTCTCTTGGATTGAATATTATTTATCTAAGTTCAAAACACTTAGGCTTTTACTTAAAGACTGTAAAATATATATGAATGATGACCAATGTATATATGTTGTTATTGCTAAGCATGATAGTACATATTCTATTTTTATATCTACTTTTCAGTCCACCAAATAAGCTCCAGGGGATTCTGATACAACTCCCATTCTTGAGTCTTTTTGTGATTCTCTGATTAGAGAGAAAAATGAGCTCTTACATCTTGGAGTGATAAGTACTACAGATACATCTAACAAAGCCTTAGTGGCCCACCAAAAAGATAAATCCAAGCATCCAAAGAGGCAACATCCTTGTGACAACAAGTAAAACAAGGGTCCCAAACTCTCTCAATTCGACTTCTACTCCCAATGGTGACAAAGGGTGAAAATAAAAAAGTAAAAAGACTAACAAACATTGCAATTTTTGTGGGAAAGATGGTCATCTAGAGTCTTGATGTTTTAAAAATATGGAGCCTTAGAAGCAACAATGAAGAAGCATAACATCAATTTTGGTTCTTCTTCTTTCAACTCTTCTTCTCATGGACATGCAATTTGTGCTTCTGTTTTTTCCTTCAATGAAACATCTGCTTCTTCTTTTGATGACTGACTTATTGATTTTGGAGCATCTTATCATATGGCTAAGGATAAATTCATTTTTTTTGCTCTTAATGATTGTAACACTGGACAATATTTGTTATTGATGATAGATCTCTTAATGTTGTAGGCCCTGGAATGGTTTAGTTAAAATGATGATCATTTTAATGGTGTATCATATATTCCAGGTCTCTCCTATGACCTTTTATCAATTGCAATACCCTATTTTTGAGACCCTAGATTAAATAATTTATTTTGGTATTTTATGAAATGTCAGAGCGTCCAAACAATTAAAAAAGGCGAGAGTGCCTAGGAAATGTAATACTTTGATCATTATTAAAAATAAAATACATCTCTAGCTGCAAGGTAGACAAGGGCAAGAGTTATAGGGGGCCATGATTCCACGAGAGAGGGGGCTTAAGGGGGTAAGTATTTTTATTATATTTTATTTACCCATAATTATTTTAATTGAGAGAAGTGGTTACATAAGCTTCTTGGGGAAGGCCATGTGGTTCTTGATTTTTAACTAAAGATATAAACCCATCTTTGCGTTGTATGGAGGTTCACTCTTTTATTCATTGTTTATCATTTTATCATTCCTCATTCATTTTTGTTCTTGGTTGGGACATGGGGGAGAATTGCTGAGAAAGAGGCCATTGTTTGTTGGCTGTAGTAATGACTGGTGTATTCAAGCCATGAATTTGTTCCTGCATGCCTAAGATGCATTGGCATGTGCTAAAATTTGTACACAGCCGTGAATCATGAGAGTCCCAACATGGAGATCTTGACCAGATGCACTGAAGCCTTGGAAAGAAGTGGATAGCCTGAGGGATTGCGTGGCAGTGAAGGGGGTTCATTGTATTTTGGTTGTGCAGGCTGGAGAGAAGACAACTGGTGTACCCTGGATTGTTGTGTGTTGAGAAATTTGTGAGAGCTTAAGTGTTGATTGGTTTGGGAAGCTAAGTGACACCCTGGAACCGTCCTTGTGGATTTATAGCCCTGGCTCAAAGTGATCTGTTGTTGAGACTTGGAACAACAACATTTATGGTAGGGTGGAACGTCCTTGATCTGCATCTAGTTGGTGATTGATTTTGTTTAAGATAAGTGCTCTCTTCCATGTGTTTCTTTGCTTGTATATTTACTTTCACGATGTATTAATTATTATCTCTAAGATTCGCTCTTATAATATGCATGCTTGTTGGTTATTGTTGTGCATCACATATTGTCCATTTCTTTTATGCTGTAGCATGAATCTTTACTATTCCATGTGAGTTATTTCATGCTTCTTTCTTAATTATATGTTATCAGAATTTCAAAATCAGTTTTGAAGTGCGAATTTAAGTAGTGTGGCCAACCTGTGAGTGGATGGGTACGTTACATCAATATACTAAATCACTCATTCAAGTGAAGGTAAAATAGTATATCTTTCACCTCACCAAGTTATAATCAAGTATTTAAAATATGTTAAGTATGTCATAGCAACTGAAATTGTTAATGATACTACTAGGTTGTACAAATTTGACAACTTTGGGTCATCGTCGTTGCCATTAGTTTTTATTTCTCATAGCGATGACTTGAGTGAACATTGTCATAAGCGGTTGGGTCATCTAAACAATCGTTCATTGAAACAACTATGTAATAAAACTATGGCGTCTGGTCTTCATCTCATTTCTTGTAGAGATAGTGCTTGTGCCAGTTTTGTTCTTGGAAAACATCATCAAGACAATTTTGACAAATGCGCCT
>JASDQU010013829.1:45944-64241 GCA_032191745.1 Picea mariana | reverse complement strand
CGGGAATGCCATTGTTTTCATACTTATGTTCACCACCCTATGTAACAGACGTCAGTACTATTGTTTTTTTTTTTTTGTCCACCAGTATATGTAAAAAGGAAAACTTATTCGGGTAACAACAGAAGCCCGATTTTCAACACGGTAGCCCCAGAACCCGTCATCCAAAAATTCAAATAATCCGCAGAACTGCTTGTCAATTTGTATATCGTGGAAGTGTGCGTGCTGTTTGTAGACCACAGAACAACAAAAGCCCAATTTTGAGTCCAACACCTCGACAACCCAAAAACCCATGTCAATTCTGGACTAAACACTTCTCCTAGTTTTTCTTCTCAGAGCTCCGCCTCCTGCCTAGCCTTTCCCTGCTTTGCTTTTGTCCTCTCCTGCTCTGTTGCTAGCACATTTTCGCTCTTCCACTGTCCCGAATATGCCCCGGCTACAAGGGAAGTCGAAACACGGGTCGACCTGCTAGCCAAACCGGCCCCGCCTGGTCATCCGTCCCCCACCTACTCCCTCACTGCTATCCTCCTCATCTTCAGCCACCTCCTCCTCGTCCCTGCCACAATCCACTCAAATTACCGCTTCTCTTTTGCCCCTTGCCATGTCCCTTGCCCTGGTGCAGAGCCTGGTGTTCGACCTGCGTCAGAACATGGATGACCTTCGGTTCCGCCTAGAGGCCCTGGACAACAAAGCCTCTCAAATTCTGCAATTTCTCTTCGCGTTACAAGATGTTGATCACCTCCCACCAGAGGCAAGCCAAGAAGCAACAACCCAACCATCAACAACCTCCGCACCAGTGTTGGCACTGGAATAGAAGAAAGAGCACGTGCCATCACAAACGGACGACACCATGCAACTGAACCGGACACCAATCGATGAGGGACCTCCTCCTCCTGGCGAGACGAAATTTGCCGCCTTCTGCATGGCCCCGTCGCGGCACTACAACCCATATCGGTGATCTGTCTATTGTTTTCCTCTGTTATTTTGTCATCTGCATGTCGACCTTTCATGCATTTGTCCATGGTTACTATAGTTATGCTGTCTACACTTTCAACAATTGTAACGACCACCCTTACGGGCCACAGTTTTGAACTCTTTTTGCGTTAGTAATAGTCTACACTTCAATTATGAAGCGGTTCGGGTGGTTGAGCTGGTTTCCCCTCAGGGCAGCTCAGTTCATACAATGTTATAATATTCTATAAATGACTGTCTCATGTATATGATATAATCGTTAAATGTATATCACAGAACTGTTTGGTGCAAAAAAATATCACCGAACACCCTCGACATCAAAATCTTCATACAATGTTATAATATTCTATAAATTACTCAGTCTTATGTATATGGCAGAATTGTTCACTGCAAATTGTATATGACATAACTGTTAAATAAAATGAACCCGCGACTTCGCTTACACGCTACTCCGTAATTGTTGGATTGCATTGGTTATGTACCAAACATTAATAATTTTTGATAAATTTCAAATAAACTAATTCATGAATACCACGTGTACTGCAATTTGCTACCCACGCGTTTACTCCACGTCCAGCGCTACCCACGCGTTTACTCCACGTCCAGCTTAACAGGGACTACGCTGCCATGCAACACTTGTTTTACCATTGTGTTTAGTTTCTTTTTACATAAGTTTTTATTATTTAAATATATTAGATTTAGTAAAATGCTATGTTGATGAGGTCCCTTGTCTTACAAAACAAGGGCTGTATGACAATGCTGAGTTAGTTGGGAAATACATGTTGAACAATGAAATTTAATATAACTAAATGCACAAGTAATGAATATTTTTTGTCAACAGATAATAATTGAAGGTTGTTTGTTACTCAAAATGTATAATGAACTATAAGCTGAATGAAACTATAATATTCATAAATATAATATAAATATAATAAATATAATATAAATGTAATAATAAATAATATATTAGATAATAAATATAATAATGCATAATAATAAATACATAGTACAACTTTTTATATTTAGATGTGGTTATTGGTGAAATTCATTGATTATGTAATTAATTTTAGATATTAAAAGATTTGAAGGAAGCAATAACAGTTCAATTTTATCAACCAATTATAAATGAGAGAAAAACAAATAGCACAGAAAAATTCTGAAATTTTTTTGATCTACGACAACCCTAAAAAAAACTATCTCAATTCAGATCATTGCTTGGCATTTATGTTTGCTTCCGATCTTCACGTGATCTGTGGCAGCCTGCGCCTTATTTTTCACTTTGATTTGATCCATCCGTCTTTCATGAGAACTATACCCACAACACTTTTTGATCCCAGTATCCTTGCTTTTGTATCAATCAGAGTATCCAGACTTCGATGGATGCTTTTTATCCATTGTTAGTGCTATGCTTGTTGTTCTATTTCTTGTAATGCAGAGACTTTGCTATCTGTCACATGGAGCCAATGGGAAAGTGCATCGGTAGCAGCATTACTTGTGTATTGGATCGGGTATTTACTTCAGAACCCGCTGTCTGTCTTCATCCAATTGACAGAGAAACAAACGAAACATTACAAAGCCTTAAACATGCTATGAAATGATTATTTTTTGCGGATATTTTTAAGGATATTTATTTAAAATTTGGTTAGAAATTGTTAGATCCACAGATTTAAGTGTTTATTTTTGTATAATTTGAATGCCTCAATTTTTTTTCGAGCATGTTGAATCCATTTTTATATTCAAAATAAATTTTAAACAACAAAAAATAAAGATTTTATACAAATTTATATAATTAGATTTCCAAAAAAACTATATTGTATATAGTGTAAAACCGAGTGATCTTAAAAAATATTAGCAAACTCAATTGCAAAATTGATAAAAAGAATAATTTTAAAAAATATTAGCAAACTTAATTGCAAAATTGATAAAAAGGATAATTTGAAATTCGTAGAGGAGAAAAGAATCCTAGTGCTTTTATCTTTTCATGAAAAGATGAACAAAAGACCATTGAAGGCTTCAACATGATTGGGGAACATCACTATAATTGTAAGAATGCTTTTATCTTTTCATGAAAAGATGAACAAAAGACCATTAAAGGCTTCAACATGATTTGGGAACATCACTAAAATTGTAAGAATGACGCTCGTAATAAATTTGATCCCCCTTCCTCGTTTAGGCGTTGAGTTTATCTCAATTGTAGATTCTTTGTCTTCGCCTACGTGGCTTGCTGGTCCCTTTGCTCGTCTTCGTTTACGTATTGGAAACCTTTGCGTGTGGAAAAAACCCTGCTTGGTCGGAAAGCCCCTTTCTCTGTACTATGTATCGTACAGCCGAGTTTGATTTGGTCTATTTCTGTATTGATGGGGAAACCGTATTGATGGGGAAATCAAGAAGAGTGGAGATCTTGAAATTAAGGTGAATGCTATTCACCATGCAAAAATCCAATGATTGAAAAGTTTGAGATCAGGGTGAATGCTGTGAATGCTATCCACCATGTAAAAATCTAATGATTGAAAAGTTATTGCATGGTCCTTTATATGTGAGCCTGCTCACATATATGTGAGCCGGCTTACATATATGTGAACCTACTCACATATATGTGAGCATCTCGGCGCAATCACTCATGGTCAAGGGCATCTTTATAGCCATACCTATACATAACTAGAGGATGATAAATGGCTCGCTGCTATGAATATTTTTGATCGTCGTTCTGTCACTTCAGGCATTAAGTTATCATCCCCTCGTAGTTAAAATCCAAATTGAATGCGAAAATTAAATGCACTATCTACCATCGTTACTGCATATTTCAGTTTGTATCTGATGCTCCGTGATATTGAAGCAGATTTTTGAAGAATTCCATTTGGACCAACTTTGTTGGTGTTATCTGGAGTTTAGAGCGAGCAACCATCTCTCCCGGGTAAGTCGCTAGTGTTCTCCACACCTGGTTGTAGAGTAGAAGCTCTTCCTTTGATATTGAAGAATGCTCGCCATTAGCATAAGATGCTCTTCCAGAATTCATAGATACAATCTTGAGCCCTCCTCATAGATTTTTCCGGTTTTTTTGTTAATTTGCAGCTATTTTTTAATTCTAAGAAGCCCATATTTTTAGCGGTGTGGAAACTTGTCCTGCATCCGGTCCACTTAGTACTCGTTTAATAATATATAGCGATAAATAGTAGTATATCTATTTTCGGAAATATATTGCTACAATATTACTTGTATTGTCATAACTTGGATTTATAAAATGTTCCACAAATTTTACTAGGATATTAAAAGTATTATGAGATGATTATATTAGTATAATCCTATTTTCATTGGGATATAATAAATCATATTCGTGATTATAAATTCTACATTAAAAAATTTGTAGTGAAAAGAATTTGATTTTTTTATAAATCTTAAAACAAATTATAATTGGAAGAATTTGGATTTTTTATAAATTTTAAATTAAAATAAATTATAACCTAAAGAATTTGATTTTTTTATAAATCTTTGTTGGCCTTCGATCAAGTTTGGAGAATCTTAGTCGTGTTTGATCATTTTTGGGACTTCGACAGGTTGGTCGAAGACGGAGCGCCCAGGTGAAGCGGAGATCGCGGGATCTCACCCCCTTTTGCTGGCTTTTTGGGTTTTAGGGTTTATGTGACGAGTATGGGATGTCGGTCCATGGGTCTTACCCATGTTTAGGCCCCTTTTGTAATGTATAAATAAGTAGCTAGGCGATGTAAGAAGTAGACCTAGTAGTTACTAGTCATTGATCAACTTAGTGCATGGCTAGTTGGCTTTGTGCATGAACGTGTTAAGATTTGCAGAGCTAAGTGCAAGTGTTTTAAGTGCTTTGTGCATAGATTGTGTAGAGGCTCTGTGCTTTGACCTAACTCGGGGAAGGAGGATCTGGCGAGGTGTGCACAGATCTCCAGTCCTATGCGGAGTTGGCGTTGTCACTTGGTGCATGTAAGAAGATTGGAAGAGACTAATAAGAAGAGAAGAAGATTGGTGGACGTAGCCCCACACCGGGGTGAACCACGTATATCCTGTGTCAATGTGCTTTGTGCTATGGTGTTCATGTTGTTTATGTACTTAATTGCTTAATCTAGATGTATGATAGATCCAGTTGATGCTTAGTGTTTTTTTATGTGAATGAATGTTAGATCTACTTTAATGCTATGTGTTGAATGATTTGATATGCTTGGATCTTGGTTGCCACTGCGCTGATCTAAAATTAGGGTTTTAACCTGCGATGTGAATAAGGGTTAAGAACTAATGAATGTTAATTGCTAAATGCTCTATTAAGTATTGAGATCACAAATCCGTGTCCCAGCTAGGTTGTAGACACCTGAGTCCTGCAACCCCCCCTGCCTCTACCTCAGGTGAGATTTTATCTTATTCGCAGGTGTTGCTGAAAGGGCCGGTAGTTAGGGTTTTGTTGGTGCATTGTTGAAGCGTTGAACCCTGGGTCTGCCCCTGTGCCAACAAATGGTTACAACTTGGCGAACGCGAAGCTCATCTCGTCGGTCTTGCCCGACTACATCCCGTCTCTGGCTAGCGCAGTTAGTCGTGACAACGTTCCGAGAGATTTTGAGTACACCCTCATTACTGCGTACCTCCCGAAGGAGATACACGTAGTGGGACCGCATCTAGGATTGATCCCTGACCTTAAGATCAATGACTTTAACCTGAGAGACATGAAGAATTATGCGCTGCTCGCACTGCATAAGTACTTGACAAAGACAACGGGGAAGAAACCGAAGATAGTCCCCCAACCATGGACTGAGGAGATCGCGAGGTACACCATCTTCAACATCATGAAGATACCCCACTTTGGCAGACATCAGGAGGTTAACACGTGCGTTAAACTCCTTCTGTCATGTTACCATGGAGGTTATCTATGGTTAGACATGCGCGTGACTGTGGATCCGACACTGATCCACATGATCACTGGATTAAGCATGGAGGGATCGAACCCTCATAAATTTTACCCAAGGAAGGTCGCAGATCATGCCTCGGTGCATTGAATTAAGGACACCTACGACGATGTGGAGAAGGGGAAGCAAGGCTACAAGGTAGCCTCCATCCAAGATGGCGCAGTGCGCCTAGATTTCTAGTTGATCGCTGGTAAGCTCGTCAGGCAGAACATACCAACACAAGTCACGAGGTTCGTTGTCGACCTCGTAGGAAAGTGCGTTGAAGGGATAAAGATGAATTGGGCGAGCTACCTTGTCAACCAGTTGGAGCAGGATTGTCGTGAAGTGCAGGACCAGGGCTACAAGTTTCACTTCAGCTAGTTGCTGATTATCGTTTCCTTTGTCGCTTGGGAGATGCTGGAGGGAGCGACCTTCCTTGAAGTCGAGTCGTTCGAACCACTGGCCGCGAGGTTCACCACCTTGTGGTATTCGAGCAAGATGGCGAAGCAGTGGCAGTCAAACACTGTCTTCCACACTTACTACTTACATATCACGCAAGCCATTAAGTCATTCCCCCGAATGACTCCGAATACCTTGCATACTTACAGGCCAATAGCGAAGTTCCACACAGACAGACACTTCACTTACATCACTGCGCGTAGAGATGAAAGCAAGGAGGAGTTGCAGTTGTATTAGAAATTAACCGATGAAGACATGGAGGAGATAACCAAGGAATGGCCGGCTGAATTCCTTGTACCAGTCGAGCAGACAAAGCTCTCCAACCCCGATATCATCGGAAGTCTTATGGTCACCCGAGAAGAATATGATGGACCGAGCAACGCCAAGAAGAAGAAGAGGAAGGAAGAGGTGCAGGAAATAAACAACGCATTGGAGGAAACTACATCTGATTCACCTGGAGGAGGAAATGATGAAGTAAACCAGGAAGAGTAAGGGGAAGAAGACAAGTAGGAAAAGGGCGAAGCGACACCGCCTAAGGATCCCCTTATGGAGGTCGAGACATCAAAGAAAAGAAAGGCTTCTCCGAACAAACCTTCAACGTGGAAGAAGTCACGAGCCAATAAGCCCCAGTCACAGACTATTCTCACAGTGGATGACATTGAACTCATCATCGCAGTTGTAGCAGACACTTTAGAGGATATTTTGCAATGAAATGAAGCCAAGCAGGAAACGATGTATGACAGGATCGAGGCGGAGCTGAAAGAGGTACAACAAACCCTCTATTCGAGCCGCGCAGTGTCCACTGCGTCGTCATCATCAGAAGGTGTAGAATTGGGGGATGAACCCACCCAATTGCGAAGGATAGAAGATGCTACAGAGGCTCGCCTTCGATGAGTACAAGACGAAAAGGAGCAGGCCACAACGGCCTTGAAGCAAACAAAGGAGGAAACCCTAGAGAAACTTCAGGTTGCGCAGCAAGAAAAAGATGACCTCCGAGCGAAGTTTGAAGAGGATAGAGAGCAAATCCATAGGGAAAAAGACCAGCTGCTCGCAGAGTAGACTGTGGTCAAGGAGGCAGTGGCTAGAGAACTTCGCTCTGTACCAGGCTTGGCTCAAATGGAAGAAGAGACAACTGAGAGCCAAGTGGGGAAGCTCGTTGAAGCCATTCAATAGCTTCAAGCAAGAGTAGCAGAACTAGAACTGCAAGCAATGCCAAGTACTCCGCAGGAAGTGCGAGATCAATGGGAAGAAACTTCCAGGAGCGCAGTAGAAAGAATCATGATGTTAGTCGCAGAATGCAAGCAACTCAGTAACCGAAGTGCGCAGACTTATGAGTGCCTTGCAGAAGACCCGGAGCTGAGGAGATTGGAGGCACAACTCCAGGAGGCGAAGAAACATGAGTTTACAGTGCAAGCACAATTGAAGCTGCTTACCGCATTGGAGAAGATGAAAAGGTCACAGGAGCAACACACAGTTTAGTAGTAGATCACTGCCATCCAGAGTCGAGTTATGGAGGTAACACAGCGACTCCAGCTGGTGTAGGACGAAGCCTGCACACTTTTTGAAGAGATCGAGGGACAAGGTGCACAGCTGGAACATGTGGTCACCATGGTGGAAGAATGCTTGGAAGGGCCTGTCACCGAGAAAGTCATTCAGTAGTTCGTTGAACAGAAGGCTCTGGCGAAGCAGCAAGTCGAGGCAGCTCGAGGCCTTCGAAGCAGAGTTACTTAGATCAGAGTGACTTGGGACGAGTCACAGGTGAGTGTTGGGGGCCTGTTGGCCCTCAACCAAGTTTGGAGAACCTTGGTCGTGTTTGACATTTTTTGGGACTTCGACAGGTTGGTCGAAGATGGAGTGCCCAGGCGAAGCGGAGATCGCGGGATCTCGCCCCCTTTTGCGGGCTTTTTGGGTTTTAGGGTTTATGTAACGGGTATGGGATGTCAGTCCATGGGTCTTACCCATGTTTAGGCCCCTTTTGTAACGTATAAACAAGTAGCTAGGCGATGTAAGAAGTAGACCTAGTAGTTACTAGTCATTGATTAGCTTAGTGCATGGCTAGTTGTCTTTGTGCACGAACATGTTAAAATTTGTAGAGCTAAGTGCAAGTGTTTTAAGTGCTTTGTGCACAGACTGTGTAGAGGCTCTGTGCTTGGACCTAACTAGGGGAAGGAGGATCTGGTGAGGTGCGCGCAGATCTCCTGTCCTATGCAGAGTTGGCGTTGTGGCTTGGTGCATGTAAGAAGATTGGAAGAGACTAATAAGAAGAGAAGAAGATTGGTGGACGTAGCCCCACACTAGGGTGAACCACGTATATCCTGTGTCAATGTGCTTTGTGCTATGGTGTTCATGTTGTTTATGTACTTAATTGCTTAATCTAGATGTATGATAGATCTAGATGATGCTTAGTACTTTATTATGTGAATGAATGTTAGATCTACTTTAATGCTATGTGCTGAATGATTTGATATGCTTGGATCTTGGTTGCCACTGCACTGAACTGTAATTAGGGTTTTAACCTGCGATGTGAATAGGGGTTAAGGACTAATGAATGTTAATTTCTAAATGCTCTGTTAAGTAGTGAGATCACAGATCCGTGTCCCAGCTAGGTTGCAGACACCTGAGTCTTGCAACCCCCCCCACCTCTACCTCAGGTGAGACTTCATCTGCTTCGCAGGTGTTGTCGAAAGGGATGGTAGTTAGGGTTTTGTTGGTGCATTATTGAATCGTTGAACCCTGGGTCTGCCCCTGTGCCAACAATCTTAAATTAAAATAAATTATAACGGAAATAATTTGATTCTTTTTATAAATTTTGAATTAAAATAAATTTATATTGTTTTTTTTTTTATTGTATCTAGAGGAATCGGTAACGATGACGGTATCTGGCTACCACGTGACACAGGGTCGAATCCCTGTCGGATGCCTTATAACCCCTAGGGAGAACCACATCGTCCGCAAGCCTGGCCTCCAGATAAGACAAGGTTTGAACTCGTGACCTGCTTAACAACACGAACACCTTAACAGTACGTCCGCACCCCTGTGGGCTATATTGTTTTATTTTATTATAATAGTGTTTTTTAGTTTTTATTATTATAAAATGTTAAATTTTATATTTTTAAAAGAAATTATTAAAATTAAAATTACACACTGTTGTAAATGATTTCAAATTTATTTGTGAGATTATTGTGCCTTGTTATGATTAAAGTTAAAAAATGTTGATAATCAAAAGCTAAATTTATGGGTAAAATGCAGGAAGAATAGGATATTTAAAAATTCTATAATATGATTTAAAATAAAAGCTTTAGTTTAACTAATTTACTTTCTAAGCAAAGTTTAGGGTAGTTTTTATTGTTTTCTTTTGTTTAATACATAAGTTACAATCTTTTTAATATGAGGTAGGATAATTTAATATGGATCTATTTTGCGATTGTATTTATAGTCATTGAATTTAAAAATCTTTATTGCTTTAATTGTGAATAGGTATTATATTTATTTTTTGTGAGGCCATATCATATTTATTTTTGTTTTATATTAATTAATTAATTTTTTGAATCAACACTTTACATATTTTGAAATAGACTTGCATGAATAGCTTGAGTGTTCTTGCAATATTCCATAGTTCCCCTTTTATACACTTTCCTAAAAATGAGTAACTTTGGGTTCACATAAGTCTATCTTAGTGGCTTAGTCTAGTAGAATCAAATTAAACTTGTATTTTTGAGATATATATGCATGAATAACTTAAGTATTCTTGCACTACTCCATAATTCTATCTTTACATGCTTTTCTAAAAATTACTAATTTTAGAGTAAGATGAAGCTATGCTAGTAGCAAAATATTTTGATATAAAGATGATATTGTGCTATATGTTTTTTAGTTTTTTAGTTTTACTATCACATGTAGCACAATATTTTGATATAAAGATCATATTGTGCTATATGTTTTTTATTTTTACTATATTTTCTGAAAATAGTTAAAATGTATGGCTTAAAATTAGATGAATTCGTTTATTTGTATTTTTGTAAAAGTGTTAAATTGATTCATAGTCCGTCTATATTTTTTCCTTATTATAACCAATTTGTTAGGGGGGCATTTAAGAGATGATGTAATGATTGTTTGTAACTCATAATCTTGGTGTGAACATGGACACCATTATAAGGCATATAGGAAACGCCACAACATATGTTGCATGTAGCAATGCCTTTATTATCACACATAAGCGTAGATCTCATTTCTAGAATAGATAGGCATATGAAATCGTTGCTTATTTTTTAAAGATATTTTTATATTCATTCTAACATCATTGTTTTTTACATATTCATTTATAGGGAAATTAGCTACAACCATCAACCCACAAGCATATGAACACACATTACATGCATCATGGTTATAGTGATAACAATGAAGAGGAGTAGTGTTTTCATTTGTAATATTGCACGCGCGCGTGCACACACATGTATGTGTGCATGTATATGCATATATCTTGAATATGCACGGGTATGGTTGATTAAGCACATTTATGTAACTAACATTAGATACTATGTTTGTAAAAAATAATTCTCTTTATTATTCTATAAAATGTTATGTACATGAGTCAATGAGATCTCATTACTCTCATCATTGTCTCGAATTTTATTGCATCATATCATGTTATGTCATTTATATTATAGAACACTGGATCACTTAAAATGGATTATAATGCAACATTGAGTATTAGAGAACGTCGACAAATATTTATAAAAACTCAATGTTGTATGTGTTGATTTCAAAAAACTTCAATTTTTTATAGGTATTCTATAGATGGGAAAGTGGGAAGACATTATGGAGTTGGATACTGAAGACCCAGAATATATGATAGAATCTTAAGCTAAAGATCTAACGTGGACAAAATTTGGAGGGGATCAAGTTGCTATTATGCCATATAGTCAACTTGAAGATTTTATAAATGGGGAGTAATCATATGAAGATGCCCCCACTCAATTTGTTGTTAATACAAAGCGATATAAAGAAGTGGAGGGGATTGTATGTACTCGTATTAACACATATCTGGAATATGTTATGTGATTCTTTATTTGCTTAATATAATTATAATTTTCTAATTCAAGTTCATTATGAAAAATGAGTGTGGACATGTTTCCTAATTTGTTATCATTGTTCTTACCTAGTTATTGGTGTGCATATGGCTCAAAGTCCACAAATAAACTCCCAAGTGGTGAGATTACAATGAATCCACAAGGATCAACAAAAAAAAACCGCAATCAATGCCAAAGCATTAAAGTTGGTTGTATATGTCACTTCATCATGTATTGACTTTATGTTCATCCAAATGATGTTTTTTTAATATACACTAAGTGTAGGCATATTGATAAATGTGGTGGTATGTGTCACAGAAAGAATGCAATGGGTAGACTTGAAACATTCAAGTATGCAACACATTTATCCTTTGATATATACGCTAGTGTGGAAAAGATGACTGAAGATGGTTTTAATGTTACAATGGTTTGGGACAAATTCATCTCTGATGTGGAGCACCAATCATGTGAGTTATTCACGGGGGTAACTTGGGATACCTTAATGACGAGGAAGGATATTTACAACAATTACCATATATTATAAAGAAAGAAAATATGAAGGATGAGAGTGATGTAACAAGTGTCGACTGCTGGTACAATTAGTTTCCAGATAGTTTTTTTTTCTACCAAAAGAAAAATATTGTGCAAAACATACCATTTATTATAGGCATACAAACACATTGGATGCGTTCGATGATGGTGAGGTATTCACACAACAATTCTATGTCCATGGATTCCACATTTAGATACCTATATGAGAAAAACAATGCATGCCACAAACAAGTGGATTATTTAATTTTTGTGTTGTTGACAAGAGTTGAATTATACTATATTCATAATCAACGTTTAAAGGAAGCATGAATTATAAGGCCCACAAAGTGTGAGAAACAAGAGACTCTCTTAAATGATAGAGCAATTCAAATACCAGATGAAGATTGTGTGCACGAACCCAAAAATATGGATGAATTTATGGTTCGTAGTCAAAATAAGGATACTCCTAATACCTGGTATAATGTCATATACACAAGGTCCGAGTTTAATTTTTGTAGTTGTGATTAGGCATTGAATGACAATGTTTGTAAGCATGTCTTCAAAGTTCAATTGTGGGCCATTTAACATGATTTGGACATTAATACATTAGCAACTATTTCTAGTCTGATTATTGATAGACCTGTGTTTTCAGTTGATTTTATTCAAACAACAACAATGATCCCACTACCATAAGACCAATCAAACAATAACCATGTCAATATTTTATCACATCATGCTGGTCCTGACACTTCAACATTGAACAATCTGATCTTCGAGGTTGATAGATTGCAAGTTTTACATGCATCGATCAATAAAAGAGCAAGAAATATTTTGAACAATTTGCCTACAATTGTGGACCATTCTAAAGCAATTGACAACTTGTTTTTCACTTTAGAAGCAGGTATAAACAAAAAAATTGCCAGTTCCATGTCTCCCTCTAAAATCATGACTAAGAGACAACACAATTTTTTGAGCTCGCAAAATAAAAAGATACAACATCATCGTCAGAGACATTCAACTAAGGATAAACCACAATTTCAAAGGGTCAGACGGGTTCACACAAAGTCAAGGAATCGCATGGACAAACAAATGGAACCAATTTCTTCAAAAGATCACAGGAATGTGAAGCGAACCTCTGATCATGTGAAACATTATGTTCAAGACAATATAGGTATTGTAATTAGAGATTTTAATTTGTTTTACATTATATGAATTATTTTATTTGCCTCAATGTGATTGTATAAATGTTATATGATTGTTGTTACAACGGAGGGATCCACATCTCATAATGAACCTCGTCACGTCTGACATTGTCAACTTCGATTATTTTCTGACGATATTGTCGAGGGTAACATAGGTACACATTTTGAATTTAATGTCGATAAATGAGAGCTATAAAATTATTTATGTAGTTCAATTGAAGTTTGTCTAATTAAATATTTAGTGCATTGTGTTTTTCAATCAACACTTTTTTTTTTTTAATTGTTTCTGTTGTAAGCTCAACCAAATGATGTAGCGATCCAATAAATTAATATAGAAAATCCAACAATCCCATTGATTCTAGATTTGAACATATGAGGTTTGAAAAAAGGTAAAATTAATGTTTAAGATGTTGGCAAGTAATTGTTATTATTCAAAGATTTTTTTTTTAGTTTATAATGCATTTGGTTTTGTCTTCATTGATGAAACATCTTGGTCTTTATGGTCATAATTTAGGGGAAAGAATAATTTTCCTTCTGTTTTTATATTTTTTCTCCTCCATACTATATCATTTCATTTATTTATGTTTTTTTGACACAGAGTTACTGAGAACAAAGATTTTTCAAAGATTATTTGATAAGACATAATAAAAATGTTGTATTCATACATGTATTCTATTGATCTTATACCTTTCTACTTTTGTTTTCATAGTTTTAAACATTCCCTTAAAATAAAGACTTGTTTTTTTGTCATTTAATTTTTATTTCAACATTTTTTTAAAAGGAATCAATATAATTACTTTTCTTTTTTTTTCTCATCCATACTAACTATATATATGTATATATATATTTATTGATTTTTTGAACATACCGTTATGGACAATGAAAGTGTGTCAAAGTTAATTTCATTGATACATGATATTACTGCTCTACACTAGTTTCTTACCGACATTCAATATATGTTTAGTAGGAGAAATATCACTCCAACACACATTTTCGATGAGATGCTTCATTGTTTAGCTAAGTTGAAGGTAATGGTACATGAGTTACAACATGTTTTTGACAGGGAAGTCAGTAGAAATTTAAGAAGAGAATGGCTCGAAAGCCAAAGGGGTCGTTAAGTTCATGCAGATGTTAATTGGTGTTGTATTTGTCATAAGTCTCATTATACTTTGGAATATGTTACATTATGTTTGAAATTTAAGAGATTTTTAAAACTATTGGTTTTTTGATACTTTATTACTGGTTAATTGTCATAGTATTATTGATATGAAATTCTTTTTTTTTTTATACATGTCATCATCATACTATGTTTTTGCTCTCAATATGTTGCAAGTAATTGTAATTGTTCAAAGAATATTTTTTTAATAATGCATTTAGTTTTGCTTGTTACATAATCTATATGGGAGGAAAAAATATGTTGTCTTGATTGATGAATTATGTTGATCTTTGAGGTCAAAATTTAACTGATCTTTAGGCTCATAATTTTTGGGAATTAATTTTTTTATTATTCTATTATTGTTTGTCTAAATTGAAAGCATTGATTTGACATTTCAACATTTTTGTGATAGGGAGACAATTTCAACATGTTTGTTCAAATATCAAAGATATTGATGTCAATCTTATAAAATTATTATTCTCCATATTTGTCCATGTGAGATACTGTTCAAAGTAAATTTCTATACCAAATTCAAACATAACATATATTTTTCTTTAAATCTCACAACTAATATTCAGTTAATGGAAATTCATATTTTACTTTTAAATTACCACTATATCGCATTGCTTTATATTGAACCTCTTGACATATTACAATTCCAGTCTCTCTTTATGCAATAACATTAACATTCAATTTTACGATAAACTTTCTTATCAATGTCGCAACGAGAAGCGAACTTCCGTAAATGTGCATTTACAGAAATTGGATTCAGTATCTGCGTATATATGTGCTTCCGTAAATGCATATTTACGGAAGTTGGCTTCTCGTTGCGACATTGATAAACAAGCTTTCTATATATGCGTGCTTCCGTAAATGCACATTTACAAAGTTAGTTGTCGTATGTGTGCTTTCGTATATGCACATTTATGGAATTTGGCTTCCGTATATGCACGCTTCCATATATGCATATGGAAGCCAAATTACATATATGTGCATTTATGGAAACAACTTTCCGTATATGTGCATTTACGTAGTTGGATTCCGTATATGTGCACTTACGTATATGCACATATACGGAAGCCAACTTACATATAGACACATTTACAGAAACAACTTTCCATAAATGCACATATATGAAAAGTTGGCTTTCGTTTATGCGTGCTTCCGTAAATGTGCATATACGTAAGTTGACTTTTGTATATGCACACAACGTGCATATACAAAAGTCAACCTACGTATATGCGCATTTACGAAAGCAACCTTCCATAAATTTTCATATCTGGGAAGTTGGCTTCCGTATATGCATGCTTCCATATATGCTTATTTACAGAAGTTGGCTTCTGTATATGCACATATACGGAAGCCAACTTAGGTGTATGCACATTTACGGAAGCAACCTTCCGTAAATGTGTATTTATGGAAGTTCCATAAATATGCATTTGTGAACTTACGCATTTTTCCCAAAGCATTTTCAATCATGTGCACTCACGTATATGTGCATATCCAGAAGCCAACTTACGTATAAGCACATTTACAGAAACAACTTTATGTAAATGCGCATATATGGAAAGTTGGATTTCGTATATGCGTGATTCCGTAAATGCGCATATATGTAAGTTGGCTTCCATATATGCACATAACATGCATATACAAAAGTGCGTATGTATGGAAGCCAACTTACATATATCCACATTTACGAAAGCAACCTTCCGTAAATGTGCATATTTGGGAAGTTGGCTTCTGTATATGCGTGCTTCCGTATATGCTTATTTATAAAAGTTGGATTTTATATACGCATATATACAGAAGCCAACTTACATATATGCACATTTATGAAAGAAACCTTCTGTAAATGTGCATATTTGAGAAGTTGGCTTCCGTATATGCGTATTTTCATATATGCTTATTTATAGAAGTTGGCTTTCGTATATGCACACTTCCATATATGCGCGTTTCCATATATGTATATGAAATCCAACTTACATATATGTACATTTATGGAAACAACCTTCCGTAAATGCACATATATGGGAAGTTGACTTCCTATATGCACACTTCGGTATATGCAGGATTCTGTATATGGACATTTATGGAAGTTGGCTTCCGTATATGAACACTTCCATATATGCACATATACGAAATCCAACATACGTATATGCGCATTTACGAAAGCCAATTCCATAAATGTGCATATAAGGAAGAGCACATGTACGTAATCCAAATATATGGAAGCGCGCATATACGAAAGCCAAATATATGGAAGTGCGCATATATGGAATCCAAATTCTATAAATGTGCATATAAGGAAGCACACATACGACAACTAACTTCCGTAAATGCGCATTTACGAAAGCACACATTTACGAAAAACCAACTTCCGTAAATGTGCATATACGTAAGTTGGCTTCCATATTTGCGCATATATGGAAGTGCACATATACGAAAGCCAACTTTTATAAATAAGCATATACAGAAACACACGTATACGGAAGGAAACTTCCCAAATATGCAAATTCACGGAAGGTTGCTTCCGTGCATGCGCATATACGTAAGTTGGCTTCCGTATATGCATGTATACAAAAGTGCACATATACGGAAGCCAACTTCTATAAATAAGCATATACAGAAGCACACATATACAGAAGCCAACTTCCCAAATATACACATTTATGGAAGACTACTTCTGTAAATGGGCATCTACGTAAGTTGGTCTCCGTATATGCACATTGCGTGCATGTACGCAACATGCATATACGAAAACCAACTTACGTATATGCGCATTTACAGAAGCAAGCATATATGAAAGCCAACTTTCCATATATACACATTTACAATTTTTTTTCTTCGTAAATGCGCATATACGTAAGTTGGCTTTCATATATGTGCATATATAAAAGCTCGCATATACGAAAGCCAACTTCCATAAATGTGCATATACGGAAGCGCGCATATACGGAAGCCACCTTCCCATATATGCGCATTTACGGAAGGTTGTTTCCATAAATGCACATATATGTAAGTTAGCTTTTGTATGCATATATGGAATCACGCATATACGAAAGCCAAATTCCATAAATGTGCATATAAGGAAGCACACATACAACAAATAACTTCCGTAAATGCATATTTACGGAAGCACACATACGAAAAATAACTTCCGTAAATGCACATTTACAGAAGCACGCATATATGGAAACCAACTTCCATAAATGTGCATATATGTAAGTTGGCTTCCATATTTGCGCATATATGGAAGCGCGCATATACGGAAGCCAACTTCTGTAAATAAACATATACAAAAACACGTGTATACAGAAGACAACTTCCCATATACGCACATTTACGGAAAACTGCTTCCGTAAATGCGCTTATACGTAAGTTGGCTTCCATATATGTGTGTATACAAAAGCACGCATATACAGAGACCAACTTCTATAAACAAGCATATATGGAAGCACACATATGCGGAAGCCAACTTCCCAAATATGCACATTTACGAAATAATGCTTCTATAAATGCACGTTGTGCGCATATACAGAAGCCAACTTACATATATGCATATTTATGGAAGCACACGTATATGAAAATCAACTTTCCATATATGCGCATTGTAAGAGATAACCAAATATGCGATCGCAAAGATATATATAAAATATGAATAATTGATAAAAATATGATGATTACAATTGAGAATGAGGGCTTATTATATACCCACACAGGGGTGCCCTTTCACCACTAGACATGTCTTTTCGAGAACATGTCCTTTCATTACTAATAATTACTATTTACTAACTAACTATTTACTAATTAATTATTATGTTATGAACATCTTATTTATATATTTTATGTTCATAACATTGCCTTCCTCTTAAAAAATGCTTTGTCCTCAAAGCATTGGTAACGACGGGTGTAATTGACGAAAATGTTCTGATTCCCATGCTGCATCTTCCTCTGGAAGGTTTTTCCATTTGATAAGATATTCTTTGATTATGCGAGATCGTAACTTCCTT
>JASDQU010013829.1:7097-21596 GCA_032191745.1 Picea mariana | reverse complement strand
TTTCATACCCTCGACCCTTATTTATACTAAATATGTCTATTAAGAGAAGCATCTAGAGGAAGATCCTTCTAGAAGCAGAAGCTTCTATTAGGTCTTCTTACATCCGCCTTATTCTATTTTATTGAAAGGCCTTATTAATATTGACCTTTATTACATCCGAATACATTGATCTACCGATGTGTGGGTTAGGACCTTAACAAAGGTCATCAAATCGGGGAATCGAGTACCGGTTTCAGACTGTGATTTTATTCAAGGCCCAATAATCAATGCAGAGTCGCAAGGTCCCGTTTTTCTTTTGGAACAACATGATTGGGCTCCCACAAGGCGATGAGATGGGACATATGTGCCCCTTGTGGAGCAGTTCTTGGATCTACCTCTTGATGTCCTCGTTTTCTAACAGAGAGCGGCGATAGACTGGCCCATTGGGTAGTGGTGCGCCTAGGGTCAGATCGATGGGATGCTTGAATTGATAGTGCAGAGGTTCCCCGGTAGGAGAGGAGAATATATCTGAGTATTCTTCCACGACCTTATCCACTTGCTTCTTTTGTGTGGAGAGATCGGCTACGGAGGCCCTGGAGGTCGCTGTGTTCTTTCGCTCACTCTGAGAACGAATCATGAAGAAGAAAAATTTCCTGGTCTGAGAGATGACCTTCCTGCATTGCTTGGCAAAGATCAAGGAAATAACACTAGGAGGGATTGCCTCAAGTATCCTGTACAATTTCCTGTTCAAAGTAATAATAACACTACGAGGCCTATAATCATATACAACATGATGTTTCCATAAATAAGGTTGTCCCAAAAGAAAATTACAAACTTCGAGAGGAGAAAAATCACACAATACCTTGTCTTTGAAGGGCTTGATGCTGTACGACAGGCGACACTGTTGGCTGACACGAAGATCACTTCCTTTGTGGAGCCATCCAATGGTGTAGGGTTGTGGGTGCGACGTTGTCAGCACAACCAGTCGCTTGATGACGTCTGCTGAGATGAGGTTCTTTTGGATACTGCTATCAATGATGAAGTGCAACGTGGTGCCTTTTACCGACATCTGTGAATGGAAGATGCGCTCACCTTCTTCTATATCGTCTGGTTCACCGGGCTGGAGATTGGTGGTAGCAACGGTGGCACTAGGTTCCACGTCAATGATCTATCTTCCCCTTTATGGTTCTGACTCAGAGTTAGAACCCACATCTGATTCATAGGCTTTCACTTCGGCCACCAGTGACTGCTTTGAGGGGCAGTCAGTAGTGTTATGCCAAGGGCTCTTATGGAAGTGGCACCACTTCCTGATATCTTTCTTTGTCTTTCCGATGTCCTTCTTTGCTTGCGGCTTGGACTGGTTGCCCTCATACTATCCATCTTTGCTCTATCCTTTGTTCTGTGGGTTGGGGTTTCCCCTACCTAGATTTTGCTGTGTGGGGTTCCCAGGCCCAAATTGCCGCGTCTTTTGTTTGAGCTTCTGCTCGATTTTGACGACATATCAATAGGCCACAACCAAGGATGAGCTGTCCAGAAATTCCATTTAGGTATAGATGTATCTATGCAGAGAACTGCGATACTTGAGAACCATATGTCGGTCCAAATATTTGATACCCAACTTGGTGCGCAAGGAATGGAAGATATTTGTGAACTCAGGCACTGCTTGGTCTCTTTCTTGCCGCAATGTGGTCCATTTGGTATACAAGTCGTCATAACTTCCAACAGGGTAGTTTTGTTCCTTAATATCATCCTTGAAGGATTCTGAGGTGGCCGCGACTGTAAATAATGAGGGTTCCTCTGTTTCCTTTTGCTCACAGAAAGTTTCCCACCAATTTTTGACATGGGGAATGACTTTGAGGAGTGAAAAAGTAATCTTTTCTCGATTCGAAAAGTTATGGACAGAAAAATACCTTTCTAGTAGATTTAATCACTTGTCTACAACATCTGTGTCTATTTGGCCTTCAAATATAGGAATATTGAAGATTATTTGTACCTTGAAGGGTGCGACGCCTCCACTCGAGGAAGATGCGTCACCTGTTGGTAGCCACCGAAGGATTTGCGGGAAACTATCCATCATCTCGTTCCTCTATTGTGTGAGGGATTCCTCAAGAAACATTTTGAAAGGATCTATTGTCCCACCATATTTGTTTTCTCCTTCCATGAGAGGTCACTTGGGCGTGTGAGAGATTTTTTCCTCAAGAGAAACAAGCTCGAGACCCAATTCTTTGTACCTTGACCTCGTTGGGGACATGCATTAAGACGACAAGGAGCAGACCGCTCTGATACCACTGATCTGGATTTTATGAGCATAACAAAATGAATACATATTATTAAAATATGCTTAACACAGAATAACAGAGATACAATAAAACTGGTTTTCTATTCAATAAGGAAATAAGCTGAAACTGTAAAATGCAGCGGAAAACAAGCTTGCTGGAATGGTGTCTGCTTATCTCTTAGAAGAGATGCGACGACTGAGCTCATTCTCAAGAAGATGATTACAATGAGGCCCTGAAGGCATTTTTACAAAAAATAGGAATGTAAACAACCCTAGACATCCATAAACCTAACCCTAGGAGATGAAGCACCAAAAGTCACGTGGGCTCTGTTTGGGTAAGTTAGTACATCAACTTCCCGGGGTGGTAAATTTTACATACGATCTTCGTTTTAGGTGCACAATAGCTCGTTGGAAAGGTATCGTCGATAAGATTCATTTTGGGGGATCAATTAAATCCCTCGGCTATAATTGAGAATCTTGATCTCTAAAAACCTTCATTTAGGCCCTCAAAATGGCTCTTGAAGTTAAAAACCGCTAAAAATAGTAAATTGCCAAAATTGTCAGAAAACTATTTTGAGCGAGTTGGAAAAGGTGGGTGGCCACCAATATCGACCTAGATCAAACAGTGAAATGCAACGGGGTCTCCTTCACCCACATTTTTGAATGAAAGAGGCGCTCCCCTTCTTCAAGATATGTTAGTTCTTCTGGTTGAACTTGTGCGATCGCAAAAGTAGCAGTGGGGTCTACGTCGATGATCTGTCTTTTTTTATTATTTTCTGAATCAGATTCTAAATCAAATTCTAAATCAGGGTTTAGCTCCTTGTCTTTGATCATGAACACTAATGATTTTTTTGAGAGATATTCATCAGTGTTGTGCCAGGGGCTTTTGTGGAAATCACACCACTTCCTAGTGTCCTTCTTTGTCTTCCCCTGACCCTTCTTTTTGTGTGGCTTGGACTGGTTTTCAGGAGTTTGTTTGTTAGGGATGTATTTATCATACTTTGGGTTGTTGTGGATTTGCAGACCTGAACTCCCGTTTATTCTGGTCCCTAAATTTCTGCATGATTTTGACAGCATATCGATAAGCAACTCCCAACGATGAGATGTTCATAAACTCCATTTTAGTTTGGATGTACCTGTGTAGAGCCCCATAGTATTTCAGAACCAAATGCTGCTCAGAATATTTAATACCCAGCTTGGTGCACAAGGTATGAAAGGCATTGGTTAACTTCGACACTGCTTGGCCCCTCTCTTGACGTAGTGTGGTCCATCTCATGTACTGGTCATCATAGTTACCAGTAGGGTAATATTATTCCTTGATTGCATCCATAAAAAAATCCCAAGTGGGCTCGACCCCATATATTCCAGAATCCTCTATGGAACTTTTCTCCCAGTAATTTTCCCACCAATGTTTGACACAGGGGAGAGATATAAGGAGTGCGAAGGTGATCTTTTCCCTATCAAAAAAATTGTGAACAAAGAAATAACCTTCTAGGAGACTTAACCATTTTTCTAGGGCATCTGCATCTATCTATGCTTCAAATATGGGAATATCAAAATTAACTTGTACCTTGAAAGGCGAGGTGCCTCCAAAGTGGCCACTTGATGAATACACACCGGTTTTTATCTACAGGCTTTGAAGGATGTGGAAACAATTCTCCATCATTTCGTTTCTCTGTCGCATGAGAGCTTGCTTAAGCAAGAGATTAATAGAATCACCTGCTTTGTCGTTTTTCTTTTCTTCTTCCATGGAGGGTTTCTTGGGTGTGTGAGAGTGATTGTTCTCAAGAGAGAGAAGCACGAGACCCAATTTGCTATACTCTGACCTCGACGAGGATATGCACTGAAAAAATGATCAAGAGAGGCTTGCTCTGATACCACTGATCCAGATTATTTTCGGCACGAAATGAGAGCGGAGATATAATAAAAACATGTACAGAGATATATCATATATCCAATAATATAACAAATATTTATCAGAGATATAACCATAAACACAGAGATACATTAATACACAATTTCTATTAATGAGTGAAATGTACAAGACTGTAAAAATACAGAGTGAAAGACTCGCTAGAATGGTGGCAGCTTATCTCTTAGAAGAGATGAGACGTGCTGCAGATCTACTGCCCTCAGGGAAAGATCCACGCAGGATCTTCTCTAAACCACGACAAGGGTTAACTGAACTTCTTGTTTAAGACCGCAAAGGGTTTCGAGTCTCTCGAGTTGGGCACTTCGAATCTAATGCCATAGCCCTTGGCAATAGCCGAAACACGAAATTGTGAATGGGTTTAAGGTGTAAGTCCCCTCTTCAGCCCCTTTTCCAATATGACCACAGCCAAGCCCTAACGCAAGCAATTTTCGCAACTCCCGACTTCACGAGTTGGAGCGCCAAACTCTTGTTCTCTTTCCTTGTGAATCCCCGAAACGTGATATGTCAATGAAGGTTGACTCCACCCAAAGCGATGGGCACACGCCACCTATCACCTATGTTTACTCTGATTACAGAGTGGATTCTTGCCACCTGTTGGCACGAGTCTTCAAATTTTGCAACTTTGAGAGAACAACGAACAACCATTCCTCTCCCTCTACAAATCCTCGACTCCGAAATCATGCCTTTGACGATATTGACGGCTATGTGCCTCCCTCAATCCAATGGCCCTGGATGTATCTATATTTCGCAACCCAGGAGTTCGAAACTCTCGAGTCCAACCTTGAACTACTCCACTTCCCGATCCCCGATATGGAAAATTCACATATGAGATCAATGGTCCTCGTTGATCCGGATCTAACGGTCACTACTCCTCCTGAGCTTATGGGTGTTGAAAGACTCTCAGTATTAATCCCTCTGTTGGTCTATTAGATCCAACAGCTCTTGAAACTTCGACACTTCGCGACTCCTGGGTGATGGGTTTCTTTGGCCTCTAACCACCTTGCAACTCCTGCAAATCATACGTTCCTCGTGATATTGTGAGTTCTCCATGGAGAATTCAGACCGTCCATTTCAACTCCTCAAGGACTTCTGGCCAAATGACTTGGCATCCTCCCTCCTGAACTTGAATTTGGTGAGATGATTTCAACCTCTGCCTCCCTTTGAACAGTTCAAAGGTTCTATCCCTTCTGAGCTTTCACTTGCGAACTCAAGGCTTCCAAAAGGGTCCTTGCACGCACTCCTTGTGGAAATTTTCAAATAACCTCTGGTTATTTGGGTCTTCGACTCTGTGCACCTCTTGCAAAAGTAGTCTCTCAATCTCCCTCTTGAGTTGGTAAAATCCCAGACCTCACTCATCCTGTGTACACCTTGCACGACTCTTAGCTAACCTTGCACTTCAGCCTATAAAAACACAATTTGAATCTCCTCTGAGAGTTCTGAGATGAAACTCATAGCTTGGCCGATGCACTCCTTGCAGACCCTCCACTGCACTCTTTGCAGGAGTTCTCAGAAAGAGAAACAACTGAAATTCATTCTCCCCTTTCCCAGAATTCAAACATTCAACATAGAATTCTAGAGCACACACACACAGATTTCATTGAAATAAAATGCACACAGGGAATATAACTAGCCTGCAACATACCATTTAACAGGTGGTTCCAACAACCATAGAAAACACATAGATTGGAATCAAAGATTTCTTCTATTAATTCCATTGCTCCTATACCTAGTAAATAACAATAGCTAGAATGCATAAATTTCTCTGTTCTCCTCTGCACAACTCTACAGCTTACGAATTCTGAATAATAATACAATGATACAAGGGTGAGGGTGTCTATCATCCGTTTTCCTTCCTGAACTCTAAACTGTCTAATCTATCATTTAAATCTACCTACTTGCATTAAACATACATAAATGCCTATTACATCCGACGGATAGGAACATACGCTCCAAAATCAGTTTGGGTCTTCGAGGCATAAATGCAACTGCACTTTCCTCCCATCCATTACATTAATGTTTCAGATTTTGAAATTCACAACGTTTTCACAAAAATGTATTTAATTGCATCTGTGCATCCAACTGTCTCCTTGGTTTTAGGCATGTACTTTGGCTTTATACGATGCTCCTGCATCATACTCCCTCACTTGAAAATTTTCATGAACTCCTATTCATGATTTCCTTCACTGTTTGTCCATGCTTTTGAATTGCTACTTCATCCTCCCAACTTGCATCTTCAACTGGATGTCCTTTCCACTTGACCAAGTATTCAAAATACTCTTTTCTCCTGGTTTTTCTGCTAATCCTCTTGTCAATTATGTTTTCCATTTGTGGCTTTTTAGCTACAGGCATTTGTTTCATCCATTGAATATTTTCTTGTTCCTCTTCTGCTCCTGCTTCTTCAACTCTGTAAGGGTACAAATCCGTGGCATTGAATATTGGTGAGATTCCGACCCCATCGGGTAATTCAATCTCATACGCGTTTGCCCCAAATTTTCTTATGACCTTGCATGGTCCAATTTTCTTCATCTTCAGCTTGTTGTATGTTCCCCTTGGGAACCTTTCCTTCGTCAAATGCGCAAGAATCAAATCACCAACTTCAAATTGAATTTCTCACCTGTGTTGATCTGCTCTATGCTTGTACTCTTGACTTGAACTCTGCAATCACTCCTTGATTATGATATGAAGCTCCTTCATTCCCTCTGCAAAGTCCTCTGCACTAGCACTCCTGAATTCAACTTGTTCTGAATCTTTCAATTCAAAGACTCCCCTTGGCTGCATTCCATATACAATTTGGAATGGACTCCACCCTGTGCTTCTATTGAGTGAATCATTGTAAGCAAATTCCGCTTGTGGCAGAATGTGATCCCATTGATTGTGGTGTTCAGTCACTAAGATCCTTAACAAATCTCCCAAGCTCTTGTTCACGACCTCTGTCTGTCCATCCGTCTGAGGATGATACGCTGAGCTAAAAGACAAGTTCATCCCCAACTCCTTCCATAATGTCCTCCAGAAATGTCCTACAAACTTGGTATCTCGATCATAAACGATACTCCTTGGCAAGCCGTGAATTCTGATGACTTCCTTGAAAAACAGGTTCGCAATATGAGTTGCGTCACTGGTTTTCTGGCATGGTATGAAATGTGCCATCTTTGAAAATATGTCTACCACTACAAAGATTGAATCATATCCCCTCTGTGTCCTTGGCAGTCCTAATATGAAATCCATGCTCACTGCGTCCCACGACCTTTCTGGTATGGGTAATGGCTGATATAACCCTGCGTTCTTCCTTTTTCCCTTCATGTGCTGACAAATTCTACACTTGTCTACAAATTTCTTCAAATCTGTCCTCATCCCTGGCCAACAATATGAGTCATTCAACTTTGAGAATGTTTTTTCATGGCCGAAGTGTCTGGCCAATCCCCCGCTGTGCTTTTCCTTCAGCAAATTCTCCCTCATGGAGCATTTTAGAATACATAGCTGATTTCCCCGGAACAATAGTCCATCCTGGATTATGTACTCGGTCCATTGGCTTCTGTCCCTAAGAATTGGATTCTCAGACGCCTCATATGCCTCTTTGAAATCTGGATCATCCCTGTGCATTTCTTTGAGGTTATCAAAACCCAAAGTCTTAACTCTAAATTCTTGCATAAGCAAACATTTCCTGCTCAAAGCATCAACAACTTTGTTAGCAGTTCCAGAAATATGCTTAATCACAAAAGTAAATTTCTGCATGTATTCAAATCATTTAGCATGTTTTTGGTTCAACTTCTCCTGTCGAGTCACGAATTGCAAAGCGTTATTATCGCTATACAAGACAAACTCTTTTAAAACCAAATAATGCCTCCATTTCTTCAGTGCTTGTATGACTGCATAGAATTCTTTGTCATACGTGGAGTACTTAATCTTTGCTTCATTCCGTTTTTCACTGAAATACGCGACTGACCTATTGTCTTGGCTTAAGACCACTCCAATGGAAAATCCACTCGCGTCACACCTGACCTGGAATGTCTTGCTAAAATCTGGCAAAACTAGAATTGGTTGCTCAGTGATCTTCTTCTTCAGCAGGTTGAAGCTCTTCTCCTCTTCCTCCGTCCAGTCAAAATATTTATGTCTTTTTTTCACCGTATCCATCATCGGTGCGTTAATTCTATTGAATTTTCAGATGGATTTCCTGTAAAAGCTAGCCAAACCATGGAAGCTTTGAACTTCAAACACGCTCTTCGACGATGGCCAATCCTTAATCGCCTTTATCTTTTCCGGATCCATTTTCAATTCATTTGCAGAGATAACAAAACCCAAATAAATGAGTTCTGTCCTCATAAATGACGATTTCTTCATGTTGATCAACAATTTCTATTGCTGTAACCTTCTCATCATTACATCTAAATGCTTCAAATGCTCTGCTTCACTTTTTCTGAAAATTAATATATCATCAAGATATACAATGATGGATTTACCAATGAAATCCTTCAATATTTCATTCATCAACCTCATGAAAGTACTGGGTGGATTCATCAATCCAAATGGCATGACAATCCATTCATATAGCCCTTCATTCGTCTTCAATGCTATCTTCCATTCATCACCTTCTCTCATTCTAATTTGATGGTATCTTCTTTTCAAATCAATCTTTGAAAAAAACTTTGCTCCACTCAAGCAATCCATCAAGTCATCCATCCTTGGCAATGGGAACCTATACCTGATGGTAATTTTGTTGATTTCCCTTGAGTCTGTACACATTCTCCATCCACTGTCCTTCCTTGGGCTGAGCACTATTGGAACATCGCATAGACTCAATCTCTCTCGAATCAATCCTTTGTCCATTAAGTCCTGGACACGTCTCTTAACTTCTTCATTCTCTTGCGGCGTCAACCTATAAGCTACTTTGTTCGGAAAACTAGCCCCAGGTATAAGATTGATATGATGGCTTATACTCCTGATAGGTGGCAACGAAAAAGGTAGTTTGCCACTACTATATCAACAAATTCTTCCAGCAACTCCTGGATTTCTTCCTGTAAATCATATATCCTAGTATTGTTCAAAACAATTCTAGGCTTCCTAACCAAAATGAATTGCGTGTCTTCCTTCCTCTTGATTTCCTTAAGAAGTTCCTTCCCACTCATGAGAAGTACAATGTTGCTCATCTCTGTTTTCAGCTCTTTATCCTTAATTGGCAGCAACATGTGCGTCCTACCGTTTTTCCCCAGAGTGTATGTGTTCTTTCTCCCATCATGCACCACATTTCTGTCATATTGCCACGTGCTACCCAACAATAGATGACAAACATCCATGGGAATGACATCACATAATATCTCATCTTTATATCCTCCTATTTTAAATTCAACTAAACACTGTTTAGTGACTTTTACCTAATGTCCTTTTTGTAGCCACGAAACTTTGTATGGGATTGGATGCTCAACAGTGTCCAGCTCCAACTTTTCTACCATTTCCATAGATACAAGATTATCTGTGCTACAATTGTCCACTATGACCTTGCATACCCTATCTTTGGTCTTGCAAGCAGTCCAAAACATACTGTTTCTTTGGGCTGGGTACTTCTCTAGCTCCTTCTCCGATTTCAAGAGAACTTTCTGCATCATCAAAGATCTTCCGCCCTCAGCTTCCTCTGCCTCAACATTTTGTCCTTGAGCTTCGGCAATGTGAGTTTCATCACCATCTTTCTTCCTATATGGACACTCATAGGATTTATGTCCGATTTTTCCACAGACAAAGCATTTCACTTCACCTTCTCTGCCTCTTCCTCTTCCTCTGGCTCGAGGAAAAGTGTTTCTATTAGTATACTTCCTCCCCTGTGAGCTTCCTCCTCTCTCAGATTAATTTTGAGGTTTCTTCCCCTCTTCTTTAGGCTTCTGAGTTCTGTCCCGAGCATTTGTCTTGCCTCTGCTTTGACTTCTACCTCTGCCTCTTTGACCTTTCTTTCGGCTCATCTTCTCTTCATCTTTTAGAACCATCTGATAAGCATATTTTATGGTTCGGATGGTCATCATACTCATCTCGTCTTGAATGTCATATCATAGACCATTCATATATCTGGCAACTTTCTCATCATCACTTTCCCGATGACCTTCTCTGATGTTTATCCTATAGAACTCTTCAGTGTATTCTTTCACTAACATCAACTTCTGTCTCAAATTCCACATTCTCCGAAACATATTTATTTGATAATCCCTGCATATAAACTTGGATTTCATTTTTTCAATTGTTGTATCCCAGCTCTTGATTTTATGCTTGCCTTTGCAACGTCTGTCAGCCTACAGTTCATCCCACCATAGTGCTGCATGCCCTTTAAGTCTAGTAACGACATGTTTGAATTTCTTTTCTTCCTCGACATCCTCATAGTCGAAGTGTTTGTCTAGAGCTCTAATCCAGTCTAGAAGCTCTTCAACGTCCAGGTTTCCCTCGTACATGGGAATGTCCATTTTTTCCTTGGCACCTATCCTTGTAACAACCCTGGATAAGTTTTCTTCTGCAACATCTTCGTCTATAACTTCTTCTCCTTGTTTTTCAGCTTCATTTTCACTTTCAGCTTCGCTGATATCCCCAACGTCAACTGTTCATCTCTGTGCTGTATCCATGGCATCAATCCTGGCATGTAATTCTCGTATCTCTCGCTCCATTGCTGGATCAGGTATGGGCTTGTCTCTTCTTCTCAGCGACATGGCTATAATTTTTCTCTGCTATAGAAAGCAAAGAAGGTTTCTGTGCTCTGATACCACAACTGGTGTAGACCTCTTTCCCTCAGGCCGAGATCCGCGCAGGATCTTCTCTAAACCACGACAAGGGTTAACTGAAATCCTTGTTTAAGCCCGCAAAGGATTTTGGGTCTCTCGAGTTGGGCACTTCGAATCCAATGCCACAACCCTTGGCAATAGCTGAAACACAAAATTGCGACTGGGATTAAGGTGTAAGCCCCCTCTTCAACCCCTTTTCCAATATGACCAGCACCAAGCCTTAACGTGAGCACCTTTCGCAACTCACGACTTCGCGAGTTGGAGTGCCAAACTCTTGTGCTCTTTCCTTGCGAATCCCCGAAACGCGATATGTCAACGAAGGTTGAATCCACCGAAAGTGACGGGCGCATGCCACCTATCACCTCTGTTTACTCCGCTTACAGAGTGGGTCCTTGCCACTTGTTCGCACAAGTGTTTTAATTTCACAAATTTCAAAGAACAACAAACAACCGTTCCTCTCCCTCTACAAATCCCTGACTCTGAAATCGTGCNCGACGACTGTGTTCTTCCCTCGATCCAACGGTCCTGGCTGTATTGAGATTTCGCAACCCAGGAGTTCAAAACTCTCGAGTCAAACCTTGAACTACTCCACTTCTCGATCCTCGATATGGAGAATTCACATATGAGATCAACGATCCTCGTTGATCCGGATCTAACGGTCACTACTCCTCCTAAGCTTATGGGTGTTGAAAGACTCTTAGTCTTAATCCCTCCATTGGTCTATCAGATCTAATGGCTCTCGAAACTTCGGCACTTTGCGACTCCTGGGTGATGGGTTTCTTTGGCCTCTAACCACCTTGCAACTCCTGCAAATCCTACTGTCCTCGTGATATCGTGAGTTCTCCATGAATAATTCAGACCGTCCATTTCAATTGGACTTCTGGCCAAATGACTTGGCGTCCTCCCTCCTGAACTTGACTTCGGTGAGACAATTTCAACCTCCGCCTCCCTTTGAACACTTCAGAGGTTCTATCCCTTCCGAGATTTCACTTGCGAACTCAAGGTTTCCAAAAGGGTCCCTGCACGCACTCCTTGCGGAAATTTTCAAATAACCTCTGGGTATTTGGGTCTTCGACTCTGTGCACCTCTTGCGACAACAGTCTCTCAATCTCCCTCTTGAGTTGGTAAAATCCTAGACCTCACTCAACCTACGCACACCTTGCATGATTCTGAGCTAACCTTGCACTTCAGCCTATAAAAACACGATTTGAATCTCCTCTGAGAGTTCTGAGATGAAACTCATAGCCTGGTTGACGCACTCCTTGTGGACCCTCCACTGCACTCTTTGCAGGAGTTCTCAGAAAGAAAACAACTGAAACTCATTCTCCCCTTTCCCAGAATTCAAACATTCAACATAGAATTCTAGAGCACACACACACAAATTTCATTGAAATAAAANACTCTGTGCACCTCTTGCGACAATAGTCTCTCAATCTCCCTCTTAAGTTGGTAAAATCCTAGACCTCACTCAGCCTGCGCATATCTTGCACGATTCTGAGCTAACCTTGCACTTTGGCCTGTAAAAACACAATTTGAATCTCCTCTAATAGTTCTGAGATGAAACTCATAGCCTGGTTGACGCACTCCTTGTGGACCCTCCATTGCACTCTTTGCAGGAGTTCTCAAAAAGAGAAACAACTGAAACTCATTCTCCCCTTTCCCAGAATTCAAACATTCAACATAGAATTCTAGAGCACACACACACAAATTTCATTGAAATAAAAGGCAAACAGAGAATATAACTAGCCTGCAACATACCATTTAACAGGTGGTTCCAACAACCATAGCAAACAGATAGATTGGAATCAAAGATTTCTTTTATTAATTCCAGTGCTCCTATACATGGTAAATAACAACAACTAGAATGCTTAAATTCTCTGTTCTCCTCTGCACAGCTCTACAACCTACGAATTCTGAATAATAATACAATGATACAAGGGTGAGGGTGTCTATCATCTGTTTTCCCTCCTGAACTCTAAACTGTCTAATCTATCATTTAAATCTACCTACTTGAATTAAACATACATAAATTCCTATTACATCCGGCGGATAGGAACATACGCTCCAAAATCAGTTTGGATCTTTGAGGCATAAATACAACTACACTTTCCTCCCATCCATTACATTCATGTTTCAGATTTTGAAATTCACAGAGTTTTCACAAAAACGTATTTAATTGCATCTGCGCGTCCAACTGTCTCCTTGGTTTTAGGCATGCACTTGGGATTTATATGATGCTCCTGGATCGTGACGCCTAGTCACATTCACAAGAAGATGGATTGAAATGGGGCTCTAAAGGCCTTTTTAACATAAAGAAAGTCCAAAAGCCTAACCTCAGAATATGAAAAGAAAAAAGTTTTGTGGACCCCGTTTTGAGTAGTTTGATGTATCTAGTTCTCGGTGGCATAACTTTGGCATACGATCTTCGTTTGGGGTGCACAATAGATCGTTGGAAAAGTATATTCAAGGAGATTCATTTTGGAATCTCATTCAAAGCCTTGGGCTATCATTGAGGTTCTTGATCCCAAAAAAACTTCATTTAGGCCCTCAAAATGGCCCCAGAAGTTTAGGAACCGAAATCATGCTAAAAATAGTAAATTTCCAGAAGACTGTTTTGATAAAGTTGGAATAGGTGGGTGGCCACCGATATCAACCTGGATTATATAGATCCGTAATGTTATGTCCCAAATAGTTCTTTGGGAACCTAAAAAAAATAGATTTCTTTATAAAATAAACAATAATGTCTAGGGTTACAATAAAATTAAATTACCTTTGTCCTTCAAAGATGACTAGGATGGTGCTCCCGCAAACCATAAAATGAAGAGAGACTTGGAAGAAAAAATAAAATAGTCAGGGGTCAGCCTTTGGTTTCACAGATTCTAAGAACAAAAAAGGAAAAATGAAAATTGATTAGGGAAGAAAAATGGTGAAGGCAAGAATAGGGTGACTACTCGACTTACTGTGATGGAAATTCCAAACCTTCATTTGCTTGTCGTGGTGTCTTTTGTATACTGTTGCTGTTGTGTTGGAGGTGGCATACCTGATGTAACTACTTCTTGCTGATTTATCATGTTTATCTTAACTAAGGACTTGTTAACCATTGTTCTATATACTCCCTCATTGGAGCAACCGTTATTTCATGCTTGGTCTTAGTTTTGAATAACTTGTTCTCTGATTCTCTCAAATCAATACTTAATTGATGGATCATGTCCTCAATTTCGTCATTCTTATTTACATACCAGACAATCCACCTTTCAATTTATTCTTCAGAGAACTCAAACGAATCACTAAATTCATTAGCCCATGCAATTTTTAATGCTTCCAATTGTTCTAATATTTTCTCCCTTAACAAAAGTATTGTATCCATTATTGAATCTGGTCCATTTAACTCTTTGGTCAAATCAACAAGTTCCAAGAATATGTCACCCCTTTTAATGTTAATAGTATCACACTCATAAAACAATTCTCTTAGACATTTGATTCTTTTTAGCCAACAAGCATTCATCTGTTTCATGCAAACCTTGGAGGAAAGGTTTTGTTCTCTTTAGTGTGTCTCA
>JASDQU010013828.1:145821-156625 GCA_032191745.1 Picea mariana | reverse complement strand
ATCAGTGTAGGGCTCTTTTTAAACTTCCCTTCACAAAAAATCCTTAGTTAGTAATCACAATTTAATCATCACTTATTATTGACATTTATAACTAGTTTTGTGTGAACGTATATCAACAACAAATAACAACAACATATATCATATGTAATCCATCACCACAAAGAACACAAGATATATGTACAATTTTCTTTTTATTATGGACTACAATCCTTGGGTTTATTAGCAACAACTGAATAGAGTATAACTCCACAAGAGCACCGGCTCTACAATGCAAGACTCAACTTACACAATTCAACACCAACTGAGAAGAGGATTCAATCCTCAACAAATACTAATATTTCAACAAGTATGTGACCTGTTAGTAGTGAAACATGTGGATGTATGTGCCTTACCAATAGTGCATCCCACATATGTACACGGCCTATCTATACTGCATCATGCGTATGCCCTCTAAACAACTAGGGTTTTCTCTCCTTGAAAAACTCAGATCCTCTACACACTTCAATCACATCCACTTTTATCTTTCATTGTCCAATTTGTACCATAACCAATCACAACACATCTATTCTCTCTAAAAAATTACTCATGCTCCTCAACCATACAATATGAATGCTAATTAATCATGCATAAGCAACCAATATAATATGGCAACCATATCAGTACTGAAACATAAGAGTGTTTCTCACTCAATCAATCAATCAACATAAACCATATCACACTAGCCATACCAAGAATGCCTTAAGCATTCAACATGCAATAAACAAAAGTATCCATCAAGAAAATCATGTGATCATACCAGAACTTCTATGATAGATCTGAGCTCATAGGATGCAGATCTGGAACTTGCTTCATCCTTCAAGAACCTAGCACTAGCTCACACTCAAGTCTCCTTGACTTTCTTCAACTGTACGTGATTTGATCTCTTTCATCCCGTGTGTTTACATGCCCTGCCTCACTATAGCCCGCGTATGTATGCGTTATGGCCCATTGCTGCTTTCATATAGCTTCAGAAACTAGGGCTCTTGATCTTCTGAAACTTTCACTGTCAAGATCTCAGACTATGCATCCATGAGATCCTGATATCACTCTCTTCCTCATAATACATATTCAATATAAGCTCAAAGAGATGTCTTTACAAGAGACCCTTTCCTCTTATTTATACTCTCCAAGTAGCTTCCTTAGAAGCATCCACTAGGCCACTTTTTCCACATATTCACTTTATCCACATAACCATTTTTCCACATGGCTACGTTTATCCAACTTTGTCCACATAGCCACTTTTTTCACATGGCCACTTGTCCATTTAACCCACTTTCCTTATTTTAGGGTTAACCCACTTACAACCACTTTCCATAATTAGAAAGTTCTCCAGTAAATTTATCATTTAAATAATCCTCTTTGAAGTTATCACTTAACTTTATTATTTAAATAATTTCTTCTTTGTAATCACTTTGACTTCTTTGACTTTTTGGGGCTTCTAGCCAACATATGAGGGTCCTCCAACTTCGTAAGGCCATAAATCTCAAACCGTGATGAGTTATGTGATTTTCCACATACCACCGGAAATGACATGACAAGCACCATATAGGATAGTTTCATTGAAAAATTTAGTGATATTCATGTCATTGTTCCACAATTAAGCATGAATTCTCTAACCATACTTTTAGGATAACTCAACAACAAAGCGTCTTCCTGTGAGGGATTTCACCATAAGGGGACCACTTTGGAGTTCATCCATTTGCACTTCCTATCAATCATGACAAGACAATAATGAGTCATATTTACACCAATCCAACTGGAATAACCCATGACAATATATCAATATGACATTATCCCTTTGTCATTGATTCTATGCATGACCACATGATCCAACGATCAATACATTAATGCATCCATCCATATATGCATCATATATCAATGAAAACAGATCGATCCATATTAATCTATGCATGACATCATCTATGTATCATATGTCAATGACAAAATATTGATCCATGATAGTACATACTTCATCAATATACTATGACAAGACATTGTTCCTTTGACATCAATGACAACATGATCCAACAACAACAACATTCGATTGCTCCTAACTTAGAGTTTATGCACACCAAATAAATCCCATGATCTAATGCAATATATTAAAATTTACATGCATTTAACAACATTATGAATGTAGGAAATTATACCAATACACAAAAACATATAATTTACTCAAGAACAAAACATATGCACAACAAGTAAAACTCATAAACAATAACAATGTAACAGAGATAAGCACTTTTCTTTTATAAAAAACGTGCAACTGGTTGTAGGGGACAAACCTTCCACCCAACCATAGATTTACTGCTTCAAATTTCAGCAGCAAATCACCCCCAATATGGGGCTATGAATCCACAAGAAAGGATGTCTCTCCATTGTCCACTCACAACCCAAATTTTACCCACAACAAACAGAGTTTTCCTACAACTATCCCAATCCTCCATCTCTCTTCCATTAAACCTATAAAACCCAATGAATGGGATCCCTCTTCACTACAAAAAGTCCCTCAAGCCTTCTCAGTTCCCTCTAGGGATCTAACACAGGTTGGCTAGAAATCTCTCTTATTGGGGACTCCAGGGATGTCGGTTGCAATAGGAAAAACTCACAGTAGCAAGCTCACTATTATAGGATTATTCTCTCCCAAAAAATATCACTTTACGGGCCTAACAACCTACTTCTTCATGCATTTTCAACTTCAAAACAACTAACACACATGCCCACTATGGTTTCCTTCAAGCTCCAACACTCTACACTCCCTTGTTGTCCCAAAAATTGCATGTAAAAAACTGCCCTCCTTTCTCATACGAATTTCCTTCTCTTCCCATGCTTGCTTAACTCTCAGTCTTCCCCAAAAGGATTTACTTGAATCTCACACTTCCCTCTTTCTTTCTTATACTGAACCCATGTTCTCAATAACTATGTGAAGTGACTTTTCACACCCACCCTCTTACATGTATTTAATGATTTTCTTTAGGAACACTCAAACAAAAAATAGAAGGTTCATACACCAATAATAATTTTAGGAAGTGGGTTTGAATTAATAGACATGGGTAATTTCCCTTGGACCCCCTCTAAGACCCTTCCCTTCTCTTGTGGAAAATTATCCCCCATTACTCTATGCATGCCCATATACATACGATGTTAGATTTTATTTTATTATTTTTCAATATACAATTTTTATTGGCATTATTGATTGTGTGTTGTCATTTATGGAAACATGAGTCAAACATTCACAATAATCAAAGAAAAGGAAGATCACCTTGTGGAAAAAGTGTTGTGCCTCTTTTTTCACCTAAATGAGCAGAACAGAGGTGCTTACAAGATTAGTTGGGTTAGCTAAGCAAGACAACAATAAAGGAAAGGGTTAGAAGAATAAACATAAAAGACTAAGCTAAGAATTAAACTAGGAAAGGAAAAAAAAATTAAACTATTGTGCATAAGGACATAAGAACAAGAAATAAACAAGACTCATGTCACCAATGGAAAGGATTTTATTAGTGAAAAGAAAACACCAAAGAGAAAGGGGACTTCGGGTCACTTCTTCCTCCAAGGGAGGGCTCTTGGACCCCCAAGATTGAGCTCTTCTTACAACTTGAAAACTTGGAAGAAATGGTGAAACAATCCCAAGCTAACCCACTCAAAAGGTGATGTGGATTGCCCAAATGGAATGGTGCTAGTATGCTCTTGATGAGAAAAGAGGTTTCCCCAAGAGAATAGCAACATCATAACCTTGCAAATGAATTCCTTGAAAATATAGTGCACCCATGGCCTCCTTTTATAACATAGCTTTGAGGCATTATGCAACCAGTTCTTAGTGTGAACAAGGGGCCCTTTAGGGAAACCTTAGGTCTTTGACCAGCCCCCCACTTGGATTCAGCTTGGATTTGAGGGTCAAATCGACTTGGGAGTTGAACCAAAAGTGGGTGAGGGGCCGACAAGAACCATAAATGCACTGTTCATGGAAGTGCACGGCTTTTGTTGTAAATAGTCGCGCATGTGCATGGGTTTTCCTATATAAAGTAGCGCATCTTGAGCATGTGCACGTGATTCCTTTGGTGAATTTGGGAACTTCAATTTTTTGACCGAATTGTATAGTTTTTGCCTCTTGGACATGCATTTTTGAAGCTGTGGGTGAACTAATAGGTGTCTGGAGATGCTGGATTCCTGTAACCATTTGTGGAAGAAATTTTAGTGATAACAAATGCCCCCTGATGGATGAGGTTAGGAGCATACGTATAGCCAAAATTCATCAATGTTTCTTCTAATGAGAGTATCATTGTAAGAGAGAGAGATAATGAGAGTATCAAGAGCGACCCATTGGAGGGAGAGGGAAACCTAAAGAACCCAACCTTTTGTAAGGTGTAAAAATAAACTATGTACATACAAGGCGAGCATGCCCCATGCTCGTGCTATGTAACTCAAAAATGTGTAATACAGTAACTGAAACTATGTGTTGGTGTAGATCACTGCAGCGCCCTCCGGGGTGGTTTGCTAATGATAGAGGATAATTCTGATGGTGAACAAACTCTAAAAAAAGGTAAGGACACCTATGAGAGGTGTCGATGATACTCAGGCATTGATAGCCTATCAAATTTCAGAGGTCTTCAGCATATATGAAAATAAACTGCAATAGTCACAAAGTAAGACCCACCACAACATGAGAAAGAGTTGAAGTGGAATGTCATGGGGTTCAATGAAAGTAGAGGGCAATGATGGTTCTCTCTGTGTCGTCTGAGACACCTCATTGTAAAGGTAATGAGAGTCAAGATATTGTCGCCCTCCTGGAAACTGTGTTGATGTCGATAGAAAGGGAGACGCGACTTTGAGAAGTGGAGGGCTTCATAAAATCTACTTAGACAAAATCAGGAACTGATGAGGAACATGGATGAAGTTGAGGAGTAGTGAGACACAAGAATGCCTTTGGTTGGGGAGCGGTGTAAAGTGGTAGTAACCATGAATCTGAATCTAGTGTCAGGGGGAAATCTAGATGAGGGTAAATTGTGCCAGAGGCATGAAAAAATGGACAAACACAAAGATCAAAAAGGTTTATGAACTTGTAAGATACTTGAGGTTTATGGATAATGTCAGCAAGGGTAGGAGTTTTAAAAAAAATGCCCCAACCAAAGGTGACCTGGGTTGCTTTGCCAGGAAAAGAAGGTCACCAAGGGTGATGACAAAAAGCTATGTAAATGCTAGAAATAAAGGATTTTTACAATTAAACGAATAAAGAATAATTTGGGATGAGTGTACAAATACAGAAACAGGTGCCCCCGTGAAAGATGGTTGGGCCGGTTAGGGCACAATTTGCATGGAGAATTGGTGGAGGTTGGGGGGCCCATGGGTGGGTTTCTGTATGAGGTAAATGGAATGGAGGGAAATTTGTGGATGGGAAAACTGATTGTGGATGAAATGGATGGTTAATGATACTACAGAGGCATAGTCGTGGAAGAGATAACCTGGGAGTCCATTGGGAAAGATAGCAAAATGAGGAGAATGAGTATGTGGTTGATTCTCAGAAATGCGTAAGATTATCGAGACTCCCATCCCTAGGGGGTGAAAGCATCATGAGTGTCAAAGTGCCAAGGGGGACTATGAAGGGGAAAAATCATGTGGGGGACAATGCTACCGGGTGACAGTACCAAAATGAAGCAGAGGTGACAGTACTGTAGAGTCAGATATGAGGATCCTACAGGCAAATTTCAGAGGCTGTGACTGGAGATGCAATTGAGATTCAGAGGGAATGATTGTATGCCAGTGTCGATCATATACCTACAGGGGATGCATTGGTGTGTGATGACCTAGTACCTGCACACATGAAAACCAAATACCCGATGTGAACAATATCTGAAAATAAAGGACCTATAACAGTTATTTGATAATTTTGAACATGAGCAGGCATACCTGAGTGTGTCATGGAAAGATGCTCTGTCGGGGAAAAGGGAAAATGATAACATGATGAAAATGTCTGTGTAAGTGGCCGAAGATGGTTCGAAAAATGGATCTTATGGGCTCCTGTACCAAAAAATAAAAGTCGGGAAAAAGGCTTAGATATGGACGGTGGGTCCATAATGCCATCCCAGTTTCGCTGACACTATGGACAATCGAGTGATAATTTCGTGGGAAGACATGGACCTCCCCTTTGCTTGAAGATCGATGAATAAATATAATGAATTACATTCATAGGAGCATTGGTATGGAGTGCCAGAGGAATCTCAGAAGGATATGTGTGGCGTTTCGCGGCTAATGTGTGGCGAACATATGGGAGAGATGGGCAATGATGAGTGTAATGCCCATATTCTGCACATATGGCACATGCAAAATTGGTTTGTATATGTTGTTTGCATGTGTTTGATGACGTTGTAGTAGCGTGGGATGTCCTTGGTGGAGTGGTAAGAAAAAGGTGTTCTTGAAGAAGCTGGATAAAACTGTGTAGCTCGAGAAGAGAAGGACATTTGTGAGTGGGGTGTCCTTTTCTTTTACATAAGGCACAAGGGAGTTGAACTCAGGGAGGTAGTGGAGTGATGGGCTCTTTCTTCTTCCATCTGCCCCCAACTACAATGATGGTGCTAGTGATTGGGGGTGAGGGTGGTGTGGTAGGAACAAGTATTGGAATCTACACTGAGATTCCCTCTGACTGAGGAAGGAATGGTTGAGGAATCATCCTAGGTGGATGTAGATACCATACAACGATGGTGAGTACCATGTTCGGAAGGGTAAGAGTTGTGGCTACCTGGAATTCTTCGACTCCAGGTGGGGGGTAGAAAAAGGAAATTTTGGTAATGGCCCGAGGGACTGTCTCCCAAACCGAGACTTTCCCCCAGAGAGGGGGGGGGATCTGTGATAAGTGGTGTTGTGGCGCTCTCAGGGAACTCCTGAGGTAGTATTTCTTCAACTGGTGGGACTTTGATATGGGAAGGGGACTCAGTGATAGGAGTCTTGTCTCCGATGTCTGTTTCTTTAGAGGAAACTACACACACTTGTGCTGGAAAAGATGGGTTTAGGAACGGTGGTGCTCCCTAATAAGTTCCCAACATGGATGGGTCATGGAATGATCTAGGGCCAATGTTGGAAACTGGAAAATCATTTGAGCTAACATGAACAAGGGGGATGATGTTATAGATGTTGGTGGAATGGTTAGGCTCGTAATGTGTAAATTGGTCGATGATGATGATCTTCCCATTATGGGGGAACATCATCGTACGAAACACAGAAGAGGCGACCACCTTCATAGCATACATGTAGTTGCATCCGAACAAGATATTGTAATCAAGCTTGGCATCGATAACTTCAATTTCAATGAGGATGGTTTTTCCCCCAAGTTCTATGGGGAGATTTTGACAAAGCCTTGCAGAAGATGTTGGTCGACCATCATAAGCTCGAAGGGTGATGGTAGAGGGTACTAGCTCAGGGGAGCCAATTTTTTGCCATACGTGTTTAAACATGATGCAGGTGGATGCACCTTCATCGATGATACACCGATAAACTGTGGTGTTCCAGATATTAACTGGTATCTAGAAGGCTATTTGGGCGAGAAGATGTGGTTCTCCATTATCTTAATCAAATGTGATCAACTGCGTGTCAGCTATGTCGACTGCCCCCAAGGCAGAAAGAAAGGACTTTCACTGTGATGGATAGGTTTGGAGGACCTCCAACACAGATATGGTTGCAGGAGACTGGGATAAGTCATCAACCAGACTATAATTATGAGCATCCCTAGCATGATGGTTATGCACATTTCATCATAAAGGCATACGTGGTATGCGAGGAATGGGTTCCGCGTTAAGATGTGGAATCATCAATGGTTGTCCTATAGTAGCTGGCAGTGTTTCTGAGGTGGTTGGGGTAGAGTCGGGAGGCATACCATATTGACGGTTGCGAGTTTGTAAAAGAATTTCTTCATTGGTGAGGAGGACATTGTGATCAACCGAATTCCCGGGTTGAGTGGTGCCTAGGTTTGGATATTGCCCTATTTGTAGTGGGGTAGGGTTGATCATTTGTTGGGTGTTTATCACACCTTGGTATGGAAAGGGGTTTTGAAAAAAAGTTGGAGGCAGTGGTTGCAAATACTATTGTGGGGCCTGATGAGGGGTAGATTGTGTCAGAGGGCCTTGTGAGTTCATGGATGACCTCATCCATTGGAGATTAGGAATTTGGGGGAAATGATGAGTATAATGTCCATACTCACCACATATAGTGCAAGGGAAGTTAGTTTGAATTTTTTTGTGCTTCCCTTGTTGTGGTATATTGTTATTGGTGCCCCCTTGGGGGTCTTGGTATTGGTGTCCCCCAATGGGATGGTTGTGGGGGTCATTCTTGCCTGGTCCTGTATTGTAATCGTTTTGTTTTCTCCCTTTCTTCTTATGAGTCAGATTGGCCGTATTCAACTATTCAAATGTATGAACTTGTTGAATGGGAAAGGGATGAACAAAGTTGACTCTGGCATGTGTTTGTCCCGGTGGAGGATTAACCGGCTGGGGAGGACTAGGAAATGGAAAATATGGATTGTTATGTGGATAATATCCATATGGTGTATAGGATGTAGAGGTAGTTACACTACTGCTAGGGTTATATTCAGGGGTTGGGGGTGGACCCATACTGGATTGAGAGACTGGATACGACATGGGTACTGGTGGGGGTGCCCCCAATGACTGAGGGGGAAAAATAGGATATGATTGTTGGTAAAGGGAAGGGGGGTAGTAAGGATTTCTTCCATATGCCGGTGGATATGGAGGTGTACCATACATAGTGGGTTGTGGGGGGTATGGATTGTGGTGTGTAGTGTTACCAATCAATCTGTCTGCTGAGTGAGACATCCTAGGTTTGTCTTGGCCAAATGGCACGGGTCTTGGGGCGTCCAGGAATACCGTGTAAAGGTATCCAGACTGGGCATAGATGAGTTCAAAATGTTGGGTCTTGCTAATGGCTTCTTCTTCAGTCTGGGGGAAGGTGGTAGCCACATCTTTGGCAAGGAGGGAAACAAGTGATTTGAGGAACCATTTGAGACACTGTTGGGGGGTAGCGTCAGCTTTGCAGAGGCTACGTCACTGACGCCATTCGTAGATGTGGTCGGAAATATGTGTAGAGGAAGTTTGTTTTAAATCTGAGAGTAGTTCAAGGCCATTTCCATGACGTACGGGTAGTTGAAAGAAGGTCAAAAATGTTTTGGCTAAGGATTCAAAAGTCGCGTGGGACCCAGATTTTTCTTCGACATACCATTTGGCAGATGGGCCAGTGAATGTATGTTGAAATAACCTCAATCGGATGGAATTGTCCATGATGTTGTTCGAAGAAAACCATAAATGAAAGGTCATGATATGGTTGGCGGGGTCGTCTCCTGGTTTTCCTTCAAATTTGGGGATGTCTGAAGGGAGTTTGGTAGGCATTGTTGGCCATGCAGGGTTGTGCAATATAGGATCATTGGTGAGTTTAGTCAGATCTGGTATGTTGAGGGAAGCCAAGTAAGTCATCTGAGGTGGTGGTGGAGGGTTAATTCCAACCATAGTGTGAGTGTTTGGCGTACCTGACCCTTGAGGGGGACTAGGTGGGTTTGTACTTCCCCCTTGAGAAGAAGTTGGTCTCCTGCTTCCGTGTAAAGGAGAGTGGGGGAATTTTTGAACTTGGGAAGTGGACCCAAGTAAGGTGGAACCAAGAAATGTTGATCCTAAGATAGGGGCACTCACAAGGGTGTGAGAAGGTGGAGACAATGAGTTGGCAAGACTAGGAGCTCCCCCTAGAATAGGAGGGAGATTTAGCAAGCGTATGGAACGACGGGGATTCTGTGGGTCCCCTATGATGTTCGACTGGATGAGTGGATGTGTGCGAATGGTGGTGAGAGCAATAAATAAACAAGATCCTTTGCTGCAATTTTTGAACCTTCACAATATATTTCCCAATCACATGTAATCAGAAGGGTATCATACATAAAGCAATTTGATAAAGAAGCATATATGTGGATAGGTGGATTTTGTCCACGTGGGAGAAAAAAGAAAACAAATGCTCGTGTCTTAAAAGACATAATGTCCTTCCTCTCAAAACAACACTGGACCTTCCAATAGCACTCGACAATGGGGTCTGAAGCCACTGGAAGAGAAACTAGTGAAGGATGAAGTAATCAGTTATAATGAGGGGTAGAGGGGGCATATCCTGAAAGAACTGGAGATATTTCCCAATAGCCACACAAAATTCGATCAAGGTGCAATTGAAGCCCACAATTGCCACCTGGGTAGATGTCCTAAAATTTGGTCAATAGGTACCTCGGTCAAAGTGCGACATTTAGATTTTCGGCCTAAGAAATGGGTCACGGGCTAGATCCCGTCCAAGAGGTGGGTGCCTCAAGGGGGGACACACAGAACAACCGGACCTCGTCCTTTAACCCTTCATAGGTATCTCCCTAACTTTTGGTGTTAGGAACACTTGACTTGGAGGATTTAAAGTTCCCTATTTGACAACTTCTATTGTTTTGAAAATGTGAGAACCAGATAATGGGGAGTTATTTGGATGCCTATCCCCAAAATCCTACCTAGACTAAAAGATTTCTTTTGGCACCTCCTCTGGAGGAAAACTTAGTGAGTTTTTAGAAAAAATTTAGATGTGGTTGTTTGAGAGATTGGGGGTGTGAGCCAATCTCGGTGAAATTAAGTGGGAGTGGATAGTTGTTCGACAACACAGGTATTCCAACAGAGGACGAACACCTTCAGTAACCACTCACATAACCAGATCAAAGATCAACACACCGATGTTTTCACGTGGTAAAACCCCTACG
>JASDQU010013828.1:128495-145721 GCA_032191745.1 Picea mariana | reverse complement strand
CTGAAACCTCGAAATGGAGCTTATCTGAACTAACTCCTTCCCTTCTCGTGACCACCGGTGGTGACCATAGGCTGTGCCAAAAAGGCGCTTCATATTTCGTGAGTTTATAAACTTCATTGAGTCTGATCGATGGTTGAAATTTTCATAGATCCGACGGTCCAGATCTTATCACGATATCGCATGTCACTATTCCTTAGATGGAGGTTCTCGTCACTCCAAGTTGCAATAGGTGAAACTTTGAGATGGAACTCAGATCAACGGTCCCTGTTCTTGGTGAATTGACAGTCTAGATCTTATCATGAATTCGCATCTCGTAGTTCCTTAGATTGAGTTTCTTTTCACTCCAATTCGCGATAGGCGAAGCTCCGAGATGGAGCTTAGATCAACGGTCCAAAACCCTTGGTGATATGACGGTCCAGATCTTATTGTGAGTTCGCATCTCACGATTTCTATGATGGAGGTTCTCATCACTCCAAGTCGTGATACGCAAAACTCCAAGATGGAGCTTTGACATGCTATGATCTTCTGCCACGTGTCCCTCTTGGATAAACGGTCAATATTTTATCGGGACTTCGCAACTCCACGAGCCTTCGTTGTGCCTAATCAACGATGCATATTTGTCATCGATCTAACGGTTGAGATTATTTCGTGATTTTACATATCGTGAATTCAAGAAGTTTGGGAACCCCGTTCCTTTGAATTTCCAGTCAGTGACATGATGATATTCCGCCACGCGTCCTCTTGATCAATGGTCCACAATTATCCCTGATGGACGGCCAAGATTCCTTCACAGTTTTGGGGAGTTGGATGACTCTTGGACTTATCTGCCTTGCAGCTTCACCATATCTAACGGCTATTGAGCCTTCGTAGATACCCCAGATCCTACGGCTCAGATCTTCTCATGATTTTTCCACTTCAAGATTTCGCTGCTTCCCGATTTCGTCCACCTTCTTGATTTCGCCGCTTCGCGATTTTGTCCACCTTGCAATTTCATCACTTCGTGATTTTTCCACTTCGGTGGTGAAGTGTTTTGACACTTCAACTCCTGTTGATCTTTTCCATCGCTGTTCTTGCCATCAATGACAAGCTTACTCCCAACTGTAAACCTTCCAACAATTACTACAGCCATGCCCCTAAAATTTCATCCAATTATGAGTTGAAACGCTCCTGCTATGGCCAAAAGAAGTTTTTGGCTCCATAATTTGTTTGTAAATATTCTATTTTTGTTGACGTAGTAATTGGGCTGACATGGTATTGCATGTGGCTTCCAATATCCAAATCTCATTCTGTGGTTTGGCCATCTCATCCCTCTTATTTTCTTCCATCAACAATTGACCTATTTCTTTGCATTACAAAAATGCTACCCTTGTCAAATTTGGTTGAATCCTGATCATCAGTGATTGATGATTTGCTTCTATTTACCAGTTACAAAATGAATTTCTTCATGGGATTTTGTCGAACCCAAAAACTAAAACTGGAAGGAATCGAAGCTGTCGATCCCAAAATCGAAAGTAATATCGGTCATTGATCTGCTAATATTTTCTAGAATCTCAATCGTTGATCACCAAATCAAACGCAATTTGGATCATCCACTCCCCAACATTGCCAAACCTCATTGAATTCCATCGATGATCAATGATTGATGATTTTATTTGATGAACTAACTTTCAAGACTTCGTTGAATATGTCAAACCTTGAACATTAGTGATTGGCATTTCTCTCTGATGACATGGCATGGAACAAAGATGATGATGTGGAAACTTGGTTGATGTGGCATGAGACATGCATGTTAGACACCTATCCTCCCCTGAATTGACCATGTCACCCTGCTCTTTTCCCTTAATCAATGATCGATGATCTTCTTTGGCGAAACAAATTTGTTCAAAAATTTCGTCGAACCTTGAAAACTCCATCAATGATCGTTGATTTCTTTTGGAGAACTAAATTTCTCCATGAATTTCATTGAACCCTAAAAAATCCATCGGTGATCAATGATTTCCCTTCTTCAAAAATTTACAAAAGAGTATTTCTTAAAAAAATTGTCGAACATCGATCGCTCCATCAATGATTGACAATTTCCTTCCATCGAATTTTTTTAGAAAGGTTACTTTATAGATTTCACCGATCTCTGATCACTCCTTTGACGATCAACATGATTTCTTTCTCTTTTCTTAACTTATTTAACTAACAAATTTTCGACCAACTCTGTGATGGATTTGGGGAAAATTTATCTCAAGATCAAAAGAGATCTCAACTGTTGATTCTCCAACTCTTCAGTCACCATTAAAATGAAAAATTTAACCTCCCAAGCTAGATTTAACTCTGCAAAATTTATATTGAAGCCATTAATAATCTCTTCAACCATTATGAGTGCAAATTATACCTAAATTTTCCTGGTAATTTTGGAATTTCACTCTGGTTTCATGATTTTCCCCAAATCCATCATAGATGAAAACTCTACAACAACGAATTTACCAAATCTACACTAGTCTTTCGCCCACATTGGTTTGGTATTGAAACCAAAGATTTGATACCACTCTGTAGTGTTCCACACTACTAAACCTGACAATTAAAAAAAATTATGATACCAATTAACTCAAATGCATTCATGCTAAAAATGCGCTTACTGCTAACAACATTTTAAAACAATAATGAAACTAAAATTAACATTCACACAACTGTTAGACACACCGACCACACTGAGAGGGGAGGGGGGGGTTGAATCAGTGTAGGGCTCTTTTTAAACTTCCCTTCACAAAAAATCCTTAGTCAGTAATCACAATTTAATCATCACTTATTATTGACATTTATAACCAGTTTTGTGTGAACATATATCAACAACAAATAACAACAACATATATCATCAATAAGCCATCACCACAAAGAACACAAGATATATGTACAATTTTATTTTTATTATGGACTACAATCCTTGGGTTTATTAGCAACAACTGAATAGATTATAACTCCACAAGAGCACCAACGCTACAATGCAAGACTCAACTTACAAAAGTCAACACCAACTGAGAATAGCATTCAATCCTCAACAAATACTAATATTTCAACAAGTATGTGACCTGTTAGTAGTGAAACATGTGGATGTATGCGCCTTACCAATAGCGCAGCCCACGTATGTACGCGGCCTATCTATACTGCATCATGCGTATGCCCTCTGAACAACTAGGGTTTTCTCTCCTTGAAAAACTCAGATCCTCTATAGCCTTCAATCACATCCACTTTTATCTTTCATTGTCCAATCTGTACCATAACCAATCAAAACACATCTATTCTCTCTAAAAAATTACTCATGCTCCTCAACCATACAATATGAATGCTACTTAATCATGCATAAGCAACCAATATACTATGGAAACCATATCAGTAGTGAAACATAAGAGTGTTTCTCACTCAATCAATCAATCAACATAAACCATATCACACCAGCCATACCAAGAACACCTTAAGCATTCACCATGCAATAAACAAAAGTATCCATCAAGAAAATCATGTGATCATACCAAAACTTCTATGATAGATCTAAGCTCATAAGATGCAGATCTAGAACTTGCTTCATCCTTCAAGAACCTAGCACCAACTCACACTCAAGTCTCCATGATGTTCTTCAACTATACGCACTTTGATCTCTTTCATCCCGTCTATGTACGCACCCTGCCTCACTATAGCCTGCGTATGTACGCGTTATGGCCCACTACTACTTTCATATAGCTTCATAAACTAGGGTTTCTGAACTTCTGAAACTTTCATTGTCAAGATCTCAGACTATGCATCCATGAGATCCTGCAATCACTCTCTTCCTCATAATAGATCTTCAATATAATCTCAAAGAGATGTCTTTACAAGAGACCCTTTCCTCTTATTTATACTCTCCAAGTAGCTTCCTTAGAAGCATCCACTAGGCCACTTTTTCCACATATTCACTTTATCCACATAACCATTTTTCCACATAGCTACCTTTATCCAACTTTGCCCACATAGCCACTTTTTTCACATGGCCACTTGTCCATTTAACCCACTTTCCTTATTTTAGGGTTAACCCACTTACAACCACTTTCCATAATTAGAAAGTTCTCCATTAAATTTATTATTTAAATAATCCTCTTTGAATTTATCACTTAACTTTATTATTTAAATAATTTCTTCTTTGTAATCACTTTGACTTCTTTCACTTTTTGGGGATTCTAGCCAACATATGAGGGTCCTCCAACTTCGTAAGGCCGTAAATCTCAAACCATGAGAAATTATGTGATGTTCCACATACCACAGGAAATGACATGACAAGCACTATCCATATAGGATAGTTTCATTGAAAAATTTAGTGATATTCATCTCATTGTTCCACAATTAAGCATGAATTCTCTAACCATACTTCTAGGATAACTCAACTGCAAAGTGTCTTCCTGTGAGGGATTTCACCATAAGGGGACCACTTTGGAGTTCATCCATTTGTACTTCCTATCAATCATGACAAGACAATAATGAGTCATATTTACATCAATCCAACTGGAATAACCCATGACAATATATCAGTATGACATTGTCCCTTTGTCATTGATTCTATGCATGACCACATGATCCAACGATCAATACATTAATGAATCCATCCATCTATGCATCATATATAAATGAAAATAGATCGATCCATCTTAATCTATGCATGACATCATCTATGTATCATATGTCAATGACAACATATTGATCCATGATAGTATATACTTCATCAATATACAATGACAAGACATTGTTCCTTTGACATCAATCCTTTGACATCAATGACAACATGATCCAACAACAACAACATTCGATTGCTCCTAACTCAGAGTTTATGCACACCAAATAAATCCCACGATCTAATGCAAGATATTAAAATTTACATGCATTTAACAACATTATGAATGTAGGAAATTATACCAATACACAAAAACATATAATTTACTCAAGAACAAAACATATGCACAACAAGTAAAACTCATACACAATAACAATGTAACAGAGATAAGCACTTTTATTTTATCAAAAATGTGCAACTGGTTGTAGGGGAAAAACCTTCCACCCAACCATAGATTTACTGCTTCAAATTTCAGCAGCAAATCACCCCCAATATAGGGCTATGAATCCACAAGAAAGGATGTCTCTCCATTGTCCACTCACAACCCAAATTTTACCCACAACAAACAGAGTTTTCCTACAACTATCCCAATCCTCCATCTCTCTTCCATTAAACCTATAAAACCCAATGAATGGGATCCCTCTTCACTACAAAAAGTCCCTCAAGCCTTCCCAGTTCCCTCTAGGGATCCAACACAGGTTGGCTAGAAATCTCTCTTGTTGGGGACTCCAAGGATGTTAGTTGCAATAGGAAAAACTCACAGTAGCAAGCTCACTATTATAGGATAATTCTCTCCCAAAAATCTCACTTTACAAGCCTAAAAACTTGCTCCTTCATGCACTTTCAACTTCAAAACAACTAACACACATACCCACTATGGTTTCCTTCAAGCTCCAACACTCTACACTCCCTTGTTGTCCCAAAAATTGCATGTAAAAAACTGCCCTCCTTTCCCATACGAATTTCCTTCTCTTCCCATGCTTGCTTAACTCTCAGTCTTCCCCAAAAGGATTTACTTGAATCTCACACTTCCCTCTTGCTTTCTTATACTGAACCCATGTTCTCAATAACTATGTGAAGTGACTTTTCACACCCACCCTCTTACATGTATTTAATGATTTTCTTTAGGAACACTCAAACAAAAAATAGAAGGTTCATACAGAAATAATAATTTTAGGAAGTGGGTTTGAATTAATAGACATGGGTAATTGCCCTTGGACCCACTCTGAGACCCTTCCCTTCTCTTGTGGAAAATTATCCCCCATTACTCTATGCATGCCCATCTACATTCGATGTTAGATTTTATTTTATTATTTTTCAATATACAATTTTTATTGGCATTATTGATTGTGGGTTGTCATTTATGGAAACATGAGTCAAACATGTACAATAATCAGAGAAAAGGAATATCACCTTGTGGCAGAAGTGTTGCACCTCTTTTGTCACCTAAATGAGTAGAACATAGGTGCTTACAAGCTTAGTTGGGTTAGCTAAGAAAGACAACAGTAAAGGAAAGGGTTAGAAGAATAAACATAAAAGACTAAGCTAAGAATTAAACTAGGAAAGGAAAAAACAATTAAACTATTGTGCATAAGGACATAAGAACAAGAAATAAACAAGACTCATGTCATCAATGGAAAGGATTTTATTAGTGAAAAGAAAACACCAAAGAGAAAGGGGACTTCGGGTCCCTTCTTCCTCCAAGGGAGGGCTCTTGGACCCCCAAGATTGAGCTCTTCTTACAACTTAAAAACTTGAAAGAAATGGTGAAAGAATCCCAAGCTAACCCACTCAAAAGGTGATGTGGATTGCCCAAATGGAATGGTGCTAGTATGCTCTTGATGAGAAAAGAGGTTTCCCGAAGAGAATAGCAGCAACATAACCTTGCAAATGAATTACTTGAAAATATAGTGCACCCATGGCCTCCTTTTATAACATAGTTTTGAGGCATTATCCAACCAGTTCTTAGTGTGAACAAGGGGCCCTTTAGGGCACCCTTAGGTCTTTGACCAGCCCCCCACTTGGATTCAGCTTGGATTTGAGGGTCAAATCAACTTGGGAGTTGAACCAAAAGTGGGTGAGGGGCCGACAAGAACCATAAATGCACCGTTCATGGAAGTGCATGGCTTTTACTATAAACAGTCGCGCATACGCGTGGGTTTTCCTATATAAAGTAGCGCATCTTGAGCATGTGCGCGTGATTCCTTTGGTGAATTTGGGCACTCCAATTTTTTGACCCAATTGTATAGTTTTTGCCTCTTGGACATGCATTTCTGAAGCTGTGGGTGAACTAATAGGTGTCTGGAGATGCTGGATTCCTGTAACCATTTGCGGACGAAATTTCAGTGATAACAAATTCCCCCTAATGGATGAGGTTAGGAGCATACATATAGCTGAAATTCATCAATGTTTCTTCTACTAAGAGTATCATTGTAAGAGAGAGCGATAATGAGAGTATAAAGAGCGACCTGTTGGAGGGAGAGGGGAACCTGAAGAACCCAACCTTTCGTAAGGTGTAAAAATAAACTATGTACACATGAGGCGGGCATGCCCCATGCTCGTGCTATGTAACTAAAAAATGTGTAATATAGTAACTAAAACTGTGTGTTGGTGTAGATCACTGCAGTGCCCTCTGGGGCGGTTTGATAATGACAGAGGACAATTCTGATGGTGAACAAACTCTGAAAAAAGGTAAGGACACCTATGAGAGGTGTCGATGATACTCAGGCATTGATAGCCTATCAAATTTCAGAGGTCTTCGGAATATATGAAAATAAACTGCAATAGTCACAAAGTAAGACCCACCACAACATGAGAAAGAGTTGAATTCGAATGTCATGGGGGTCAATGACAGTAGAGGGCAATGATGGTTCTCTCTGTGCCGTCTGAGACACCTCATTTTAAAGGTAATGAGAGTCAAGATATTGTCGCCCTCCTGGACCTGTGTTGATGTCAATAGAAAGGGAGACGCGACTTCGAGAAGTGGAGGGCTTCATGAAATCTACTTAGACAAAATCAGGAACTGATGAGGAACATGGACGAAGTCAAGGAGTAGTGAGACACAAGACTACCTTTGGTTGGGGAGCGGTGTAAAGTAGCAGTAACCATGAATCTGAATCTAGTGTTAAGGGGACATCTAGATGAGGGTAAATTGTGCCAGAGGCGTGAAAAAATGGACAAACATAGATATCAAAAAGGTTTATGGACTTGTAAGATACTCGAGGTTTATGGATAATGTTAGCAAGGGTAGGAGTTTTAAAAAAAATGCCCCAACCAAAGGCGACATGGGTTTCTTTGCCAGGAAAAGAAGGTCACCAAGGGTGACGACAAAAATCTATGTAAATGATGGAAAGAAAGGATTTTTAGAGTTAAATGAATAAATAATAATTTGGGATGAGTGTACAAATACAGAAACAGGTGCTCCCATGAAAGATGGTTGGGTCGGTTAGGGCACAATTTGCGTGGAGAACTGGTGGAGGTTGGGGGCCCCATGGGTGGGTTTTTGTATGAGGTAAATGGAATGGAGGGAAATTTGCGAATGGGAAAACTGATTGTGGATGAAATGGATGGTTAATGATACTGCAGAGGCACAGTTCTGGAAGAGATAACCTGGGAGTCCATTGGGAAAGATAGAAAAATGAGGAGAATGAGTATGTGGTTGATTCTCGGAAATGCGTAAGACTATCAAGACTCCCATCTCTAGGGGGTGAAATAAGAATGAGTGTCAAAGTGCCAAGGGGGACTATGAATGGGAAAACTCATGTGGGGGACAGTGCTAGCGGGTGACAGTACCAAAATGAAGCAGAGGTGACAGTACTGCAGAGCCGGATATGAGGATCCTACAGGCAAATTTCAGAGGCTGTGAATGGAGATGCAATTGAGACTCAAAGAGAATGATTACATGCCAGTGTCGATCATATACCTGAAGGGGATGCGCTGGTGTGTGATGACCTAGTACCTGCACACATGAAAACCAAATACCAGACGTGAACAATATCTGAAAATAAAGGACCTATAAAAGTTATTTGATAATTTTGAACATGAGCAGGCGTATCTGAGTGTGTCATGGAAAGATGCTCTGCTGGGGAAAAGGGAAAATGATAACCTGATGAAAATGTCTGTGTAAGTGGCCGAAGATGGTTCAGAAAATGGAGCTTATGGGCTCCTGTACCAAAAAATAAAAGTGGGGAAAAGGGCTTAGATATGGATGGTGGGCCCATAATGCCATCCCAGTTTCACTAACACTATGGACGATCGGACGATAATTTGGTGGGAAGACATGGACCTCCCCTTTGCTCAAAGATTGATGAATAAATATAATGAATTACATTCACGGGAGCATTGGTATGGAGTGCCGAAGGAATCTCAAGAGGATATGTGTGGCGTTCCGTGGCTAATGTGTGGCGGACGTATGGGATAGATGGGCAATGATGAGTGTAATGCCCATATTATGCACATATGGCACATGCGAAATTGGTTCGTATATGTTGTTTACATGTGGTTGATGACATTGTAGTAGCGTGGGATGTCCTTGGTGGAGTGGTAAGAAAAAGGTGTTCTTGAGGAAGCTGGATAAAACTGTGTAGCTCGGGAAGAGAAGGACATTTGTGAGTGGGGTGTCCTTTTCTTTTACATAAGGTGCAAGGGAGTTGAACTAGGGGAGGTAGTGGAGCGATGGGATCTTTCTTCTTCCATCTGCCCCCAACTGCAATGATGGTGCTAGTGATTGGGGGTGAGGGTGGTGTGGTAGGAACAAGTATTGGAATCTGCATCGAGATTCCCTCTGACTGAGGAATGGATGGTTGAGGAATCATCCTAGGTGGATGTAGATACCATACAGGGATGGTGAGTACCATGCTCGGAAGAGTAAGAGTTGCGGCTACCTGGAATGCTTCGACTCCAGGTGGGGGGTAGAAAAAGGGAATTTTGGTAATGGCCCGAGGGACTGTCTCCCAAACTGGGACTTTCCCCTGGATGGGGGGGAGATCTATGATAAGTGGTGTTGTGGCACTCTCAGGGAACTCCTGAGGTAGTATTTCTTCAACTGGTGGAACTTTGATATAGGAAGGGGACTCAGTGATAGGAGTCTTGTCTCTGATGATTGTTTCTTTAGAGGAAACTACACACACTTGTGCTGAAAAAGATGGTTTTAGGAATGGTGGTGCTCCTTGATAAGTGCCCAACATGGATGGGTCATGGAATGATCCAGGGCCAATGTTGGAAACTGGAAAATCATTTGAGCTAACATGAACAAGGGGGAGGATGATATAGATGTTGGTGGAATGGTTAGGCTCGTAATGTGTAAGTTGGTCGATGGTGATGATCTTCCCATTATGGGGGAACATCATCGTACGAAACACAGAAGAGATGATCGCCTTCATAGCATACATGTAGTTGCGTCCAAACAAGATCTTGTAATCAAGCTCGGCATTGATAACTTCAATTTCAATGAGGATGGTTTTTCCCTCAAGTTCTATGGGGACATTTTGACAAATCCCTGTAGAAGATGTTGGTCGACCGTCATAAGCTAGAAGGGTGATGGTAGAGGGTACTAGCTCAGGGGAACCAATTTTCTGCCATACGTGTTTAAACATGATGCAGGTGGATGCACCTTCATCGATGATACGTCGATAAATTGTGGTGTTATAGATCTTAACTGGTATCTGGAAGGCTATTTGGGTGGGAAGACGTGGTTCTTCGTTATCTGAATCAAATGTGATCAACTGCGTGTCAGCTATGTCGACTGCCCCCAAGTCAGAAAGAAAGGATTCTCACTATGATGGACAGGTTTGGAGGACCTCCAACACAGATATGGCTGCAAGAGACTAGGATAAGTCATCAACCAGACTATAATTATGAGCAGCCCTAGCATGAGGGTTATGTACATTCCATCGTAAAGGCATACGTGGTATGCGAGGAATGGGTTCCGCGTTAGGATGTGGAATCATCAATGGTTGTCCTGTAGTAGCTGGCAGTGTTTCTGAGGTGGTTGGGGTAGAGTCGAGAGGCATACCATATTGACAGTTGTGGGTTTGTAGAAGAATTTCTTCACTGGTGAGAAGGACACTGTGATCAACCAAATTCCCAGTTTGACTGGCGCCCAGGTTTGGATATTGCCCCATTTGTAGTGGGGTAGGGTTGATCATTTGTTGGGTGTTCATCACACCTTGGTATGGAAAGGGGTTTTGAAAAAAAGTTGGAGGCAGTGGTTGCAAATACTGTTGTAGGGCCTGCTGAGGGGCAGATTGTGTCGGAGGGCCCTGTGAGTTCATGGATGACCTCATCCATTGGAGATCAGAAATTTGGGAGAAATGATGAGTATAATGTCCATACTCACCACATATAGTGCAAAAGAAGTTAGTTCGAAGTTTTTTGTGCTTCCCTTGTTGTGGTATATTGTTATTGGTGCCCCCATGGGGGTCTTGGTATTGGTGTCCCCCAATGGGATGGTTGTGGGGGTCATTCCTGCCTGGTCCTAGATTGTAATTGTTTTGGTTTTTCCCTTTCTTCTTATGAGTCGGATTGGCCGTATTCAACTATTCAAATGTATGTGTTGAATGGGAAAGGGATGAACAAAGTTGATGCCGGCATGTGTTTGTCCCGGTGGAGGATTAATCGGCTGGGGAGGACTAGGAAATGGAAAATATGGATTTTTATGTGGATAATATCCATATGGCATATAGGATGTAGAGGTAGTTACACTACTTCTAGGGTTATATCCATGGGTTGGGGGTGGACCCGTACTGGATTGAGAGACCGAATACGACATGGGTACTGGTGGGGGTTCCCCCAATGATTGAGGGGGAACAATAGGATATGATTGTTGGTAAAGGGGAGGGGGGTAGTAAGGATTTCCTCCATATGCCGGTGGATATGGAGGTGTACCATACATAGTGGGTTGTGGGGGGTATGGATTGTGGTGTGTAGTGTTACCAATCAATCTGTCTGCTGAGTGAGACATCCCAGGTTTATATTGGCCAATGGCACGAGTCTTGGGGTGTTCGGGAGTACCGTGTATAGGTATCCAGACTAGGCATAGATGAGTTCAAAATGTTGGGTCTTGCTAATGGCTTCTTCTTTAGTTTGGGGGAAGGTGGAAGCCACATATTTGGCAAGGAGGGAAATAAGTGATTTGAGGAACCAATTGAGACACTGTTGGGGGGTAGCGTCAGCTTTGTAGAGGCTACGTCACTGACACCATTCGTGGATGTGGTCGGCAATATGTGTAGAGGTAGTTTGTTTGAAATATGAGAGTAGTTCAAGGTCATTGTCATGACGGACGGGTAGTTGAAAGAAGGTCAAAAATGCTTTGGCCATGGATTCAAAAGTCGCATGGGACCCAGATTTTTCTTCGAAATACCATTTGGTAGATGGGCCAGTGAATGTACATTGAAATAACCTTAATCGGATGGAATCGTCCATGATGTTGTTTGAAGAAAACCATAAATGAAAGGTCATGATATGGTTGGCGGGGTCATCTCCCGGTTTTCCTTCAAATGTGGAGATGTCTGAAGGGAGTTTGGTAGGCATTGTTGGCCATGTGAGGTTGTGCAATATAGGATCATTAGTGAGTTTAGTCAGATCCAGTATGTTGAGGGAAGCCAAGTAAGGCATCTGAGGTGGTGGTGGAGGGTTAGTTCCAGCCATAGTGTGAGTGTTTGGCATACCTGACCCTTGAGGGGGACTAGGTGGGTTTGTACTTCCCCCTTGAGAAGAAGTTGGTCTCCTGCTTCCGTGTAAAGGAGAGTGGGGGAATGTTTGACCTTGGGAAGTGGACCCAAGTGAGGTGGAGCCAAGCAATGTTGATCCTAAGACATGGGCACTCATAGGGGTGTGAGAAGGTGGAGACAATGAGTTGGCAAGACTAGGAACTCCCCCTAGAATAGGAGGGAGATTTAGCAAGCATATGGAACGATGGGGATTCTGTGGGTCCCCTATGATGTCCGACTCGATGAGTGGATGTGTGCGAATGGTGGTGAGAGCAATAAATAAACAAGAGCCTTTGATGCAATTTTTGAACCTTCACAATATATTTCCCAATCACATGTAATAAGGAGGGTATCATACATAAAGAAATTTGATAAAGAAGCATATATGTGGATAGGTGGATTTTTTCCATGTGGGAGAAAAAAGAAAACAAATGCTCGTGTCCTAAAAGACGTAATGTCCTTCCTCTCAAAACAATACTAGACCTTCCAATAGCACTCGACAGTGGGGTCTGAAGCCACTGGAAGAGAAACTAGTGAATGATGAAGTAATCAGTTATAATGAGGGGTAGAGAGGGCATATCCAGAAAGAACTGGAGATATTTCCCAATAGCCACACAAAATCCGATCAAGGTGCAATTACAACCCACAATTGCCACCTGGGTAGATGTCCTAAAATTTGGTCAGTAGGTACCTCGGTCAAAGTGCGACATTTAGATTTTCGGCCTAAGAAATGGGTCACGAGATGGATCCCGTCTAAGAGGTGGGTGCCTCAAGGGGAGACACACAGAACAACCAGACCTTGGCCTTCAACCCTTCACAGGTATCTCCCTGCCTTATGGTGTTAGGAACACTTGACTTGGAGGATTTAAAGTTCCGTATTTGACAACTTTTATTGTTTTGAAAATGTGAGAACCAGATAACGAGGAGTTATTTGGATGCCTATCCCCAAAATCCTACCTAGACTAAAAGATTTCTTTTGGCACCTCCTGTGGAGGAAAACTTAGTGAGTTTTTAGAAAAAATTTAGATGTGGTTGTTTGAGAGATTGGGGGTGTGCCAATCTCATTGAAATTAAGTGGGAGTGGATAGTTTCGTCAAGAAAAGGGTGGGGTGTTTCAGAATCCCTTTGGAGGAAACCTACTTCAACCTCCACGTTTCAAGATAAAAACTATGTGAGTGAGAAGTGACTTTTTTGTGTGAATGAGTGAAAGTGTGCCAATTTTTTAATAAATTAGGTGTCACCTTATTGCATGTGGATTTTGCTTGGTCCTTACAAGTCTTTGATTACCTATTTAACTAAATGTCATTGGTACAACCTTGTGGAATTCAAAAGTCCCTAGGAAGCTAGCATGTGGACATGTGGGTCCTTTACTATTCCTTTAACTCCCTAATGTGATTTAATCTAAGAAAGCTTTGAAACTATCCTAGATTGTTATCATGTGGGCATGTATGGGCCCGTTACAATCTTGAGATGTATTTCGAAAAATAAGCTAAGAGGAATCCCGAGGGGGCTATTGTCCTCTCCTAAAGATTTTATCTTTTTAAGGGAGATGAAATTGTCTTTCAACCTCTTTCTGATTCTCAAGATCACTTTGGAGTGCGAGAGAAGAGCATACTCAACGTTTGATATCCAATTTCTAGTCCCAATGCAAGTTTTATATGTGATGTAGAATGATTCCAACTTTTAGTCAAAGAAAGTCGTCCATGTAGAGAAATAAAAAGCAAACAGAGGAAAAATAATGATTTTTAACCCCTAAGTGCCTATGTGTTTTGACTAAGCCCTTTATATGAGAGGGAATGTAAGTGTGGTGCAGATTACAACATGCATGTAATCATCTTTAAGAAGGCTCTGGGCCTTCAACAGATCATAAAAAATCTTACAATGTGTGATCTTTTTCACAGGTGCACCGGTTTCAGACTGGACAGAGGTGCCCTGAGCGCCAATGCGCGAACTGAAAAATATTTTTGAGCACATGTGCATAGAAGGCACTGAGTAATGCAATAATTTTGGCGCACATGTGCACGATGCGTGACTGTGGGCCAATAAACCCCTGCACAACTGTCACACGGTCATGAAGAAAATTCCAGATCGAATTCTTTCAACTCAGCTTTGAATTTGATGTTTTGCAGGTTGGCTTGGGTTGGTTATGGTACCTGTAGGTTAAATAAGTAAAAATAAGAGCTAAAATAACCCAAGTGGGGTAGGAAATTGATACCTTTCCCAAATGGAGTCGCCATTCTATTGCACCTCTTTTTTTAAATGAGCAAAACAGAGGTGCTTACAAGCTTAGTTGGGTTAGCTAAGAAAGACAACAGTAAAGGAAAGGGTTAGAAGAATAAACATAAAATACTAAGCTAAGAATTAAACTAGGAAAGGAAAAAACAATTAAACTATTATGCATAAGGACATAAGAACAAGAAATAAACAAGACTCATGTCACCAATGGAAAGGATTGTATTAGTGAAAAGAAAACACCAAAGAGAAAGGGGACTTTGGGTCCCTTCTTCCTCCAAGGGAGGGCTCTTGGACCCCCAATATTGAGCTCTTATTACAACTTGAAAACTTGAAAGAAATGGTGAAAGAATCCCAGGCTAACCCACTCAAAAGATGACGTGGATTGCCCAAATGGAATGGTGCAAGTATGTTATTGATGAGAAAAGAGGTTTCCCCTAGAGAATAGCAGCAACATAACCTTGCAAATGAATTCCTTGGAAATATAGTGCACACATGGCCTCCTTTTATAGCATAGCTTTGAGGCATTATGCAACCAGTTCTTAGTGTGAACAAGGGGCCCTTTAGGGCACCCTTAGGTCTTTGAACAACCCCCCACTTGGATTCAGCTTGGATTTGAGGGTCAAATCGACTTGGGAGTTGAACCAAAAGTGGGTGAGGGGCCAACAAGAACCATAAATGTGTCGTCCATGGAAGTGCACAGATTTTACTGTAAATAGTCGCACATGTGCGTGGGTTTTCCTATATAAAGTAGCGCATCTTGATCATGTGCGCATGATTTCTTTGGTGAATTTGGGCACTTCAATTTTTTGACCCAATTGTATAGTTTTTGCCTCTTGGACATTCATTTCTGAAGCTGTGGATGAACTAATAGGTGTCTGGAGATACTGGATTCTTGTAACCATTTGCGGACGAAATTTCAGTGATAACAAGAAGTAATTCATGATCACTGTTGATCACGATAGGATCAAAAGTGATCCTATGATTCCAAATCTTAGGAAAGGTAGCATGGAGAGAATCAATGTACAAAAGGAGTAAAAAAGCACAAGTTATTAAAAGCTCAGAAGAAATAGCGATGAACAGATCAGAAGGGAGAACGTTAATCAAAGCTCAGAAGTGATGACACACATGAGTCGTTCAATAAAGAATCAAACAATATCGTGACCATTTATCGAACACGGGTAAAAATACAAGTGATCCAGGAGTCATTCTAAAAGGCATAGATCCGAGATTCGATTTAAATATTGCCTGTTAAATATGAGTGGCATCACAACCATCAATTTGAGATAAAATATAAACAGATTAAGTCGTAACTGTTAGATAAAACTAAAGTAAAGATGATATGGAGTAACACCTTTCAGAGCGTGATCAACTCTGTCCTTGACCTACTTCGGTGATAAACAACTTAGATGAGCCAAGAACTCCCAAACCCTAAAGTTCTATAATAAATAGAGGCCATAGGATCAAGAAAGGAAAGATCTACAATGATAGATCTTTTCAGCACTTCACCAATTCAGGAGGATTGGATCAAAGTCTCAAAAGTGTCATATTCCCAAAGCAATGACAACCGTCAAATCTAGGAGTTACAAAGGAAGACCATCGGATAAACATCTGATTATTCCATGACTGTCATATTTCAGTGAAGGAAGATCGATGACGAGGAGCCATTGTGGGATTCAAAGGATGAATTTAAGTCCACACAAATTTTGGTTCCACAATCCACAATGATCGTTGATCGTCACCCATCAACAAATCGACGGCTCAAATTGGTCCATCCGCCAATGTGCATCTTCCATTGCAGAACTCGATGAGGGTTTTAAAGGTCCTATTACTTGGGACTCCACAATCAGCCCTGACCATATATCTCCACTCCAGTTTAAGTATGAACGTTAGATCCAGGAGAAGGACATGTGATACATCAGGAGATCCAGGTCAGCAAGACGATGTCAGCAAGGACATGTGACACAATCAGACGGTGACAAGTTTCAAGGTCTAGTTGGCACTTTAGGTATATGAATGTCACAAATCTAGGTGACACATGGAAACCAATCAGCTAGTGCAACGTCAACAATGATGTCAGCAAGATACGTCACTCTAGGAGTATGTCCTTTGGGAGAAACCAACGTCTACCACCAAAAACTACCCGAAGCACTGAAGTGTAAAGTCACGAACTAACACTGGTCGTTGATATAATATCCTCCAGGATGAATCATGACCGTTAGATCAAGTGTAGTGGAAAGATGGATTAAGCACAAATCATGAAGTAATGCTAACCGTTGATCTACTCTGGGATCATTCTCAACCGTTATATCAAGCACATTGGAAGGATAGTGTAAGGTGTACTAAACAACTGACAACAAGCAGTCACCACAACATTATGACTTATTCAATAGGTAAACCCTCTGAAGGGATTAAACTACCTTAGAGTTCTAGTAACCCAGAGTCCCGAATTACTGAAGCTCCAAAGTAAGATCTTACCATCCTTCGAGAAGGAAGATTCACAATCAAGATCCTACAAGCACACAATGAGAAGGCCATTAACAACATGTCTTGTTGAGGTTGCATAGACCGTCCACTCAACCACAGATTAAGACAGAACAATATGATCTACGAGTAAATAGATAATGTTGGAGTTACTTCACACACACCTAGGATTTA
>JASDQU010013828.1:91924-111357 GCA_032191745.1 Picea mariana | reverse complement strand
CAACAATTGGTATTAGATCAGGTGGCTTCAACACAATTTAAGCATTGGAAGGTAGATTGTGAATAAATGAGTGTACAAATTTCTATGTCCACAAATGAAGCTCCCTTATTTGATGGAACAAAGTATTCTTCATGGAGGGAAAATATGAAAACATATATGAAGTCAAGAGAATATGGAGTTTGGGATTTGACAGTAAATAAGTCATGGCACTTAACTACTTCAAAGAACAAAACCAAAACTACAAAGGAAGCAAGGAGAAAGAATTCGTTAGCCTTAAAAACAATCCAGGATGGATTGTTAGACCAAGTCAAAGAAAATATGAGACACTGCAAATCTGCTAAAGAATTATGGCTCCATCTAGAAAATAGTTATCAGAATGAAGAACAAGAAGGAGAGAAATCCTATCAAAGTAAGAAACAAGAATTAGATAAAGAGGATTCATGTCAGAATAAAGAACAAAACTCAGAAGAATATAATTCGTATCCAAATAAGGAACAAGATAAAGAAAATGAGAATTCTAATAAGATTGAAGAACATGATATAGAGAAACAGATTTCTAATCAGAATGAAATGTAGGTTTTGATGCAAACCTCAGTCATCAATGAAGAAGAAAACCTCATCAAGGAATTAAGGCATACCTCAGTAATAACTAAATAAAAGTTACATAATCTTAAGACTGATGTTACAATTTCAATAGAAGAGATTCGTATGGAACCAGGAAATTGTATACACATTAAAGTTCCTATGGAGGCTCTTGAAAATATTGAGTACACAATTATGTGAACTCTATAAGATTTAAAGAAACTTCAACAAAAATATATGTTGTTACTACAATAGTTAGATCAATCTAACCATGAAGAGCACGAGCAAAAGATTCAGTTAGAAAACAAAGAAGAAGATATCAAAGGATTGACAACCGAAGTTGCTAATCTATCAAAAGAGATGGAAGAATTAAAGACACATGAAAATAAAAGAAAAGAAGTACTAAAATAAACATAAGAATTGGTTAACAATTAAAAAACTCAACTTTAGGAAACTAAAAAAAGTGAAGTCTTGAAGACCGAATTAACTAAAAGGGAAGAATCATGCCACAGGTTGGAATTGGAAGCCATCAACCTCAAAAGGAATCAACTAGAAAGCAAGGAAGAAATCAAAAGATTGAAAACTAAAGTTTTTGATCTAACAAAAGATATGGAAGAGTTGAAGACATATGACAAAACTATTAAATGTAAATAAGTCTTGTATGAGACAAAAGAAATAGTCATCAATCTAAAGACTCAACTTGAACATTCTAAGGAAGTGAAAGAAGCCCTGAAGATTCAGTTAACTAAAAAGGAAGAGACATGTCACATGTTGAAATTGTAAATAGTCAATCTCAAAAAGATGAATGAAAAGACAAACAAAATTGTCAAATTCCAGAATAGCTCAGTTATTCTAGATAATATTTGGAACAGTCAAAGATCATCTCATGAAAAAACTGGTCTTGGATACAATAAGAAAGAAGACAATGACAAGTGGAGCACCATTTACAAACATGAGAAAGGATCATCCTTCTCAAAAGGAAAAAGGTGCAATCACAAACCGATTACAAACCATGAACTTTGTTAAGGAAGGAAGCTATATAAGTAAAAAGAAAGAAGAAAATCAAACGACAAATCTCTCAAGCCAAAATAAATTCAAGAATGGAAACACCTTCAAAGGCTATTTTTTTTCTTGTCATAACTTTGTCCATAAAGAAATGCAAGAAACTAGAGAAAGGATATATAGGAAAATCCAAAAACTCAATTAGATGTTGGAGATGCAATTTTGTTGGGCACCCAATTTTTTTTTGTCATACAATGAGATGTTACAACTGTGATAGATCTGGGCACAAATCCTAAAGATGCATGAGTTCAAAACTTCAAAACTTAAATAAGTCATTCAAGTCAGGGAGAAAACCTAATAAAATTTGGAAGAAGAAAGGATATGCCAAATCTCCAAAAAGACAATTAGAAAGAAAAGGTCCAAAAAGCAGAATATCTCATAGAAATATATTGAGAAGAAAATCTGAAGGAGAAAGAAAGAAAGATGATCTTGCACCTGAAAATGAAGAAATTAATAACAAGAAAATGATGGGTGAAAGTCCTAATAAGGAATGTGAAATTCAATATGAAATAAATCAAGCTCAAGAAAGGGAAGTCCCTATAGAAGAATATAACACAATCCTGATGATGTCATAATCCTTTATTCAAAGAAATAAAAATCATTGATAGGAGGATTTATAGAATACAAGAAGGAGAAAATACACAAAGGATATCATCGCCTTAGGGGGAGTATTACCTTAGCGGAAACAAGAAAAGATCCTTTTTGTCACTTTTGTAAAAAGGGGAGAAGAGAAAAATTAGGAGAGAAGTTCTAGGGGCATCATTCAACAAAGATCAATTGATAACAAAATTGGTGTTAAATCAATTGGTACCAATCCTCAATTGATATTTCTATGAAATGTCAAAGAAGAATAATAAGAAGATCAGTAAGATTCATACTCTTGTTCTATTTGACAAAGGAAAGTTAGTAAAAACTCAGGGGGGAGTATTTTGGTTATCAAATAAGAAATTAATTAGAGTAAATTTAAAAGACTCGATCAATGCAAATTGGTATCACTATAAGTTAGTATCAAGAAGACTACTTATTTGAACACAAATATCCTAATGGACTGAGATAAGCAATCGGTAAATTCACAGGGGAGAAAAATAGTCAAAGCCTCACTCTTTGTCATTGATGTCAAAGGGGGAGAGAAGCAATAAAACAAATTTAATCAGAAAATTTTTCTATCAGATAGAAAATAATATCAGTGATAAGGGGAGCAAAGGAATAAACTCATTTTTCTTTTACAAATATGTTTCCCTCAATGAAAAAGGGGGAGATTGTTGGCATTATTTATTGTGTGTTGTCATTGATGGAAACATGAGTCAAACATGTACAATAATCAAAGAAAAGGAAGATCACCTTCTGGTTGAAGTAATTCATGATCATTGTTGATCCCGATAGGATAAAAAGTGACCCTATGATTCCAAAGCTTAGGAAAGGTAGCATGGAGAGAATCAATGTACAGAGGGAGTAACAAAGCCCAAGTTATTAAAATCTCAGAATAAATAGCAATGAACAGATCATAAGGAATAACGTTAATAGAATCTCATAAGAGATGACGCATAGGAGCCGTTCGATAAGGAATCAGACAAGATCATGATTGTTTATCAAACATGGGTAAAAAGACAAGTGATCGAGGATTCATTCTACAAGTTGTAGATTCAAGATTCGATTTAAATATTTCCTGTTAAATAAGAGTGGCATCACAACCATCGATCTGAGATAACAGATCAATGGATTAAGTCGTAACGGTCAGATAACACTAAAGGAAAGATGATTTGGAGTAACACCTGTCAGAGCACGATCAAATCCATCCTTGACCTACTCCGACAATAAAAATCTCAGATGAGCCAAGAAATCTCGAACCCCAGAGTTCTAGAATAAACAGAGGCCATAGGATCAAGACAAGAAAGATCTACGGTGATAGATCTATTCAACACTTTGCCAATTCGGGAGGATTAGATTGAAGTTTCAAAAGTGTCATATTCTCTAAGCAACAACATCTATGAGATCTGGGAGTTGCAGAGGAAGACCATCAGATCAAAATCTGATTAAGTCATGACCGTTAGATTTTAGTGAAGGAAGATCGACAATGGGGAGCCATTGTTGGATTCAAAGGATGAGTTAACATCTGCACAAATTTCAGTTCCTAAATACACAACGATCATCGAACATCACCCGTCAACAAATCGATGACTCATATTGGTCCTTCCACCAACGTGCATCTTCCATTGCAGAACTCGATGATGGTTTTAAAGGTCCTGTTAGTTGGGATTCTGCAATCATCCTTGATCATAGATCTCGACGCCAGTTTAAGTACAACCGTTAGATCTAGGAGGAGGACATGTGACACATCAGGAGATCCATGTCAGCAAGACTACATCATCAAGGACACATGACACAATCATATGGTGACAAGTGTCAAGGTCTAGCTAGAACTTTAAGTATACGCAAGTCACGAATCTAGGTGACACATGGAAGCCACTCATCCAGTGACACGTCAACAATGTCAGTTCAGGAGTATATCCTTCAGGGGAAACCAACATCTACCACCAACAACTTCCCGAAGCATAGAAGCGCAGAGTCACAAACTATGTTGTTTGTTGATTTAAGATCCTATAGAATGAATTATGATTGTTAGATCAAGTGTAGTGGAAAGATATAGTAATCACGAATCATGAAGTAATGCTAACCGTTGATCTACTCTGGGAGCATTCTCGATCGTTATATCAAGCGCAGTGGAAGGATAGTTTAAGGTGTACTAAAAAACTAACACCAAGAGGTTGCCACAATGTTATGACTTATTTGGTAGGTAAACACTCCGGAGGGATTGAACTACCACAAATTTCTAGTAACCTGGAGTCTCGGAGTGCCAAAGCTTCGAAGTAATATCTGAGCATCCGTTGAGAAGGAAGATTCATGGTAGAGATCCTAAAAGAACACAATGAGAAGGGAATTAACAACACATCTTGTTGAGGCTTCACATACCATCCACTCAACCACAGAGTAAGACATAACTGTCTGATCTACGAGTAAATAGATAATACGTACTTTGGTGAAATTTTCTCTAGAGAAGTTGGAAAGCTACAAAATTTAGATTCCCAAAGCTCCGAATTCCTGAAGTAAACGAGAACTGTCCACTCAACTACAGATTAAGTCATGGCTATCAATTTTTTTGAAACCTCTGGACAAGCCAGGATCGTCCATATAAGGGAAGAACGGATATTGACCATCTGATCTACTTCAATGAAATTTACTCTGAAAGTTTGAAAGATTGCAGAGACTAGAAGTCCCGAAGGATGAAGCTCTGAAATAAATGACAGTCGTCCATCTCAAACGTGCAATTAAAACATGAACAACAATCTTGATAAGCATTAAGCACTAGCTTGGGTTAGAACTTAGACACCACCCTCAGTCACAAGTCAATGTCATATGAAAATTGGCGATGAGATAAAGGGCCAACTGGGTTAACACCTAGTCACGGTATATGGTCACTTGGTGAAATAAAGTCCCTATGGGTTAAAACATAACAAACCCTGCACCTTATGTATCTAGTTTTTGGTCACAACAGTTTGGTCATATGAAAAAAAAGGGGAGTTACAATCTAAGCACCTGTCAATTCTAGGTACAAGAAAATACACCAGATAGTGAAGTAACAACTTGATTCAGACCTATTGAGAACTAAGGATGTGATGAAAGTGTGGGATCAAAATAACAAAGTCGATCCATTACTGTGATCGACTCTTAAAAGTTGATAAACATATATATGATGATGAATTAACCCTGTCACAATATTATATGAATACTAATGAAGGAAGAAAAAATAGAGATTAAGTCCATAGTAACAAGCCCACTTTGATTTGAAAAGAATGGTTTAAAGGAAGCACATGTTTGCAATAATTAGTGATGGGTTAAAATGTTGAAACAATTTGCAAGGGATTTGAAGTATATAACAACCCATTAATAATAATAATAGAAGTTATTATTATTAAAATGAATGAAAGGGTGCAATGATTCATTATCAAAAGACACAATCGTTCAAGTTCACACCAATTGGAAGACTATACAAACAAATAAGTATGGTGAACAAAAGATGTAGTTGAATTTGTTGAAGTATATATATATTTATATATAATGGATTGAATGAAGGTTCATTCTATCAGGTTGGTTCCTCTTTACAAGTTGGGTCTTGTATGAGGATTGGATTCCTCACATCTTAGTTTTATCCGATATCAACAAGATGGGACTTGTTATGAGGGTTGGATTCCTCATTTCTCAGTTGGATCTGAGAACTACAAGCTGGGTCTTGTAACAAAGAGATGACTCTCTCATAATTGTTTGAAGATGGAGATTGATCTTATGTATTCATTCAAGTTAAATAAATAAATAAAATATTTATTCTTTTATATATTGTTTGAGAAATTGAAATAAATATATCTTGCTCAAATAATTTATGAAAAGTGGAAAATTGTCCAAAGTTTTGTGACACTGATTCACCCCCGTCTCTTAGTGTCAAGGGTACATTTCAACAATGTTTACATATTACGTCATCAAACCAGTGGCCAGATATCATATTTACATTATACATTGCTAAATTGGGGATTAAAAATGAGGATGTTACAATTAAAAGTAAACAAAATTACATAATCAAATACTAAAGGAATTCTAGAGTGCACTTACGCCACTTCACAAATCAAATATTCATACTTACCTCTTTAAGCATAACAATAAACTAAAGCAAGAAAATTAGATCATTCAAACTATAATCCCATGCATGTCCTTTGTCTTATACAAAATTAGTAGTGTTATATATATATATATATATATATATAATACAAAATTTGTAGTGTTATAAAATTAGATCGAGGGTTCAAGAGTATATTCAGTTGTATGCACGTGCTAGAGTATTGATATAATATAGGTTTCTCAATCTAGTTCCAATTCATCTTTTGATAGTCCATCTACTATCATGTTCCTAACCCTGTATATGTCAAACAAATAGATATGTGAGGAATCTATAAATAGAAGATGAACATGATCATAAAATGGCTAAAATGTTATGGTAATTATAAATTTGTGTGTGTGTGTGTGTGTACATACATACCTATGTCTTTCTATACATATATAGATACATATACATATACATGTGTGTGTGAATTTAATGGTAAATTTTATCAAAAAAATTATGTGGCGATTTTTTTTTCAAATTTCATAGGTGTCGAATTCGAAAATGAACATAAATCAGATGACTTAGAATATAATTATCTTTTGTATAATATTATTTTATACAACTTATTTTATACTCAATTGGAATTGGAGACAAATAAAAGGTGTCACACAATTTGTGTGGGCCTAACGATACATTTAAGCACATCATATGTTTCCTCCTTGAAGATCATAGCCTTGAATCCAGATGGGGGTAAGGTATGTACACGACTCCATAGACTAATCATGGAAAATTGTAATGTAGTTCCCTGTCCCACAAATAAGGTGGTATCATAGATGATGTGGAATTAGTTGGAGGTATGACATTGATTGAAGACAAAATGTACAACTCAACCACCAAATCCAAGTTTCACTATTCCAATTTGGATCGAATAATATAATTTGAGAAATACTATATGTTTTTAGTCATGGTTGGAATTAAGTTGGTCAATATGTGGGCTAGGAGTTGCAATCATGTAGTAAATTCTTACATTGTACATGTTATTTTAAAATGACTATACTACTACATTTATATTACATATAAGTAATAAGTACTTGCACAACCACATTATAGAAGTGGTTGATATACATTGACTTATATCAACCACTTTTCTAAGATTAGGGTTAGGGTTTCAAATTAGGATTAAGGTAAGAACAAAATTAGGATTAGGGTTTCATAATTGATAAACAAGATTTTCCTCGCATAATATCTCCAATATCAAGCTAGCATCAGCAGTGGCCCTTTATGTCTCTAAACGCATGAAAGTGATGAATCTACAATGACTCAAGGCAATAAATTTATGTACGACATCATTTGAAACTCAAACAAACAAGGAAAATGATTCAATTCAAATAAATTGATTAAGAGAAATTTGTATAAAAAAAATTAAATTTACAACTTTTATCTTAATCCACTCGACAAAAATTTAAAGTAGTTATAACAATAATCACGACAACAACATTACAAATTAAATTTATATCCACAACATTCCCCCCTCTCGAGACTTGGATTGATCAACCTAGATCAATCCTATTAATTAATTTAAATTAATCCAAAGAGAAAAATAAATAGAAAAACATTCTGACTAGGAACCAGTGGAATTGGCAGTGTGAAATGAACTTAATGAGAATAAAATATGATAAAATACCAGATGTCGATCCTAAAATCCATCATTTTGCATGAATCAAATAATTTAAATGCAAATGTTTTGTTCTAATGTTGTAAGATAGTATCAATTGGCCCATACAACCTCAAAGTATTAAAAAAAAATCATGATTTGAATATTACGATTCTAAAATAAACTTCCCAAAACCCCTACAAAGATAAAAATTCTAGTGTTAATGGAATATAAACATAGTTCCAGGACGATGAGATAAAAATTATGATAAAATTTGGAATATTTAACATAATGTGGAAAAATCTTGTTGACGATATCCTGGCTCAAGGATTCCATATCCTTTGCAGTCTCCTCTTCATGAAGGTTGGAAATGGCCATAATATTGGAAGCCATCGTTTGGTCGATTACTTACAAGAGGTGTAAATTGAAAATTCATTGTCACATATCCATAGTGATATCCCATGGCCTCAAATAGAAATGAAGTGGATGGATGGATATGAAAGAATGTGGGAAAATAAATGGAGGTAATAAGTAACTGGTTGTTTTAAATTTTCACAGTTGTTTTAAGATCGCACCATCACATCACATCCCTACAACCACATCGAATGCCAATGTGAATTGAAAGGCCGCATTACCACTACAACATTACCCAACATTAACATGACAAATTTATTTCAATTACCCAACATTACCATGACATCCTTAATGGAAATGATCAAACATAACATGTGGTAAAGAGGGGAATTAGATTGTGTCCCAACAACCCCACTAACAGTTAAAAAACATAATAAAAAACTTAAACCTAGTAAAAAACTTAAATGCAGTAAAAAATCTAAACTTGAAGTGGCTATTAATAACCTGTATCAACCATTATTATCCTAATCACATTCATCACCCTTTTTAATGACTAATGAACATGTTTTTTCGTGCAAGGAAGTTAATGGTTGAAATCCTAGCCTTTCATTTATTGTGACAATTAAGAATATTCAGAGCATATGAAATTGTGTCCATAGAAATCACATTTGTGATTAAAAGCCTATTAAATATGAAACTTTTCATTAGGTGTATGCCTATCAATGTAATTACTAATTTATATCTGCATAGGTGCAAACTAGTCAAATATGTGTATCCCTAATCTATATTAGAATTTTATGATCTTAATTCATAACATCGTCAATTAAGAGACGTTAAAATTACTCAAATTTGGTAGTATATAGCTTATAAAATATATCATGAGTAACATTTTAGGTCATGTGATCACAAATTTCTCAAATTGTACTAGCATTGGTGGTTTTGAATCCTTATCAATTATGTATGGTGTTCAAGGGTAAGTTATAAACCATGATGAGGGTTATTTTGGAAGGAAAATGCGGAAAGTATGCAAACAACATCGTGGAAAGTATGAAAATAACATATTCATGCCTAACATTCAAAAAGAAAATAACTTTCATGTAGGATTTAATCTGATCTTCACCTGAGATAAATTTTTCAAGGTTATACTTTGGAAAATACCTTTCTTCATTTTTGGGAAAATCATGCATTCATCTCACAATATCCAAGGAATCTTCAACTAACCAAGTGGGTGATTGTTCCTACCATGTTTTGTATATTTGTTTGTACTATATTTTCAATTTCATGTTGTGGATGATTTTGAATATTATGGATAAGATCCTAGATTTGGTTTTCCAAATTTATTCCATGTAAAATAATTTTCCTACAACAAATATGTTGTTGTAATTTTTGGAATTTTAGGAGACCATCCAACTTCCTTGTGTAATTTTGATTGATCCTCCAAAGAGGATTTATTTCGTATAATACCTAGGAAGCTCAAATTGGTACTCTATTTAATTTTTATCCTTTGCCTGGTTATAATGAGGTTCATATCCTTCTTTAACTATATAAGTGTGTGGGTACTCCTCCAGTGTGAATATATTGAGGTGATCATTTGAACCTCGTTAATGTAAGGGATTCACTAGACTAAAATCATGAATTCAGGGTTAACAAAATCTCTCATTGACTGGGCCAACATCCTATGGAAGAAAAAAAGATAAGTCGACTTAAAATTGTATTCTAAGGGTTTTTTCATGGAAATGTTTTCCTTTGTGGAGGACCAGGAGCACAATTTTGAGGAAGGGACTTACTTATTTAATTATGCAGGGATACATCTAATGTATTATATTGAATGATTCAGCCCAGAGAAAGAAAAATTTACTAATGCCATAGTTTGGATAAGGATGTATTCTCTTCGACAGGAATTCTGGAAAAATGAAACCTTAAAAGGAATTGGTATTACCCTAGGTTCCTTTGTTAACATTTTATAGGTTGATAAGATAGGAAGGTATACTTCATATGCCAGTATCTACATTGACATGAATGTGGTGGGATCCTTGCCGAAGTCTATTAACATTTCCTACCAGGACTCAAAATGGATTCAAACATTAGATTAGGAACATATTATGTTTCGAAGCAGAGAGTGCCATGAACATAGACACCTATTTAGTGATTTCATGTTGAACATTCCAAAACCTATTGATAAAGGAAATAACTCTATATATCCATAGGGATTCACCAAAATTCCAAGAAGATTAAAGCCAACCAAGAAACCTTCCAATCAAATCTCTCTGAATCCTAAGACCAACAATAAGAACAAGTTCCAGGCTCTTGCTGATCACAAAAAAGATAACATTCAACCACGAGAAACCTTAGGAGGGATCGAATTAGGAAAAATCATTGTTGTTGTAGTTGAGGATGACTCAAAATGATAGAAAATATATCCACAACAAACTGATGTTGCCCCTTATTATGACAGGGTTGTCAAACAAATAATGGAAATTGAGGAAGAGATATCATAAAACTTTGAAGGGGAGGAACAATTAGAGTATATGGAAGATGAAATATTGGAATTCTATATCCCAACACTTGTAGAGGAATATGTAGAAAAAACACTTGATTGATCTTAAAAAACATTATCTATTGAGGCTTCAAACGAACCTTGTTAAAAAAAACAACAACCCAAGATGGGAAAAATGTCATCTAATCCTATCCCATTGGGAAGCCTTGGAATTAGAGTCTCCCTCAAGTCCCAAAAAAAAGATTATTGTTGGAGAGAGAAAAAGGGATCACAAATTAGAAAAATAGAAATCAAAAGACGTTGGGGCCCTTTTGGTTGATTCAGGGTAGGTGATTGTCTTGCCAAAAAAGTACTTCCACTCCCAACCCAACTGTAAAATGAAAATCCTATCATGGAATATGAGAGCTATCAATAGTCTCAAGCAACATCATATGCTTAGGAAGATAATTGATCAGGAAAAACCCTCTATTGTCATGCTCTAGGAAACAAAGTGAGACAAAAATACCATGGTTAACCTTGCCAATAAATTTTGGAATTAGTGTTAAGTGATTGTGGTGCAAACTATTGGTTTTGCAGGAGGATTAGCATTACTATGGAATCTAGACCTAGTTCACTTGGAAAATTTTATGGAATCAAAAAACTTCCTTTCAGTATATTGAAATATTCCCAAATCCTAAGACCATGGCCTATTAACCAATGTCTATGGAACAATCAACCCAAATCTCAAAATTACCTTTATATATTATCTCAAGTCTCTTAGAGATCTAAGGCATATGACCCACTAGATCTTGGGAGGAGATTTTATTATGTTCACCTCTCTACAATAAAAGTGGGGTGGCATTCAAAAAATGGACACTGACAACATAGCTTTTAGAAGTTTGATGGTAGAGATGAGAATGGTAGACATATAAATGGCTAGTGGATGCCATACTTGGAACAATTGAAGAGGGGTATCACACTAAATAACCATGATATTAGACCACTTCCTACTTTCAGAAGCTCTCATTCAAAGAAAATCACCAATCGACGCTGAAATCCTCCCCTATATTGGCTCATATCATTGGCTCGTCCAACATTATTAGAACCTCTCCCAGGCTCCTAGACCTCATCCTTTCATATTTAAAAGATTTAGGTTGGTTCATATTGATTTTTTGTCTAACCTCAAACAATGGTGGAGCTCGACAAGCATATCGAGAGTCAGTATCATGCATCAGTTTTAGTAGAAAATAAAGAATGTCAAACAACAAATCAAAATATGGAATACAATTATCTTTCGCAACATTTTCCATGAGAAAGAAAAATTAGAGAAAATAATGGAGAGTCTACATGCTAGCATTATTCTTAATGGCATGATTGAATAGCTACCAACTTAGAAGGAATATATGAAACATGAAATTGATACTAGAGCTTGATAGGAAGAAACCTCAAGGAAGAAAAATCCAAGATAAGATGGTTGAAAGAGGGTGACATGGATTCTAAGTTCTTTCATAATTCAATGATAAACAAGAGAAATCACAACATGATATCTAGTCTCAAAGCATCTTTAGGTTAGAAATTTGAAAATCGTGAGGACCTAGCCAAAGAATTGAAGGAGAACTTCAATGGAATCCTAACAAAGCCTCAAATAAAAATGCATGCTTCTATCAAATTAATTTATGTCGTAATCCCACCCTTGGTATCACCTGAGCAGAGATACAACCTCATGAAACCTATCTCTCTAGATGAAGTAATGATTATTTCACATTCCATGGCTAATGGAAAATCACCTGGACCGAATGGATTCATAGGGAATTATCTCAAGCTTGATGGTCTATTGTGGGAGAAGAGGTAATATATTGCAAGCCTTCAAAACCTTTATCACTCTTATTCCTAAAGAACACAACCCAAAATCTGCTGATAAATTCAGACTCATTTCCCTATGCAATGTCATTTACAAAATTATTACCAAAATCAATGCTAACAAGCTTATTCCCATTCTCCACAAAATTATCTCACCTAAATAAGGTGGCTATGTGGAGGGTCATGAGATTATGGATGAAATCATCACTACTCATGAAGCTATACATTTACTAAAAGCTATCAAGTCCCCTGGTATGCTTCTCAAGTTCAATATTTCCAAGGATTGTGATAGGTTGAACTGGAACTTCCTTAAGAAACTTCTCTCTGCCTTTGGATTCTATCTAAAATGGGTTTCTTAGGTTAAACATCTTATTTCCTCTACCTTTTTCTCTATTATTTTCAATGTCTCCCCTTCTGAAACCTTCAACCCCTCTCATGACATTTGCTAAGAGGAACCCCTTTCTCCCTTCTTTTTTATCCTGTTTGGTGAAGGTTTAGGTCACTCCTTGAAAACTTCTTTCACCTAAAGCACCCTAAAGAGTGTATGTATTCACCCTATCCTTGACCCTTTCTCACACCTTCTTCATTTTTATGACACCTTTCTTCTCAAAATCCTCACTATATGCAAATCCCTTGTTGTTTAGCTTGTCCTCGACTCCTTCACGCTACCCTCCAATTCTCTCATTAACTAGAGTAAGTCACAGATATTTTTTTTCAATACCCCCCTTTTCGTCCAGAATCATGTCACTAAAATTCTTAGGTTCCAAAAAGACTTTGTTCCCTCCAAGTACTTGGGAGATATGCTTCTTACCAATGCACTTTGCAATATCTCTTGGGAGGATCTCCTCTCCAAGCTCAAGGATAAGATCACTAGTTGGAACTTTACAATTATTACCCTTCTTGGAAAGATCACTCTCATCAAATGCGTTATGTAGTCTTTTCCCCTGTATCTCTTCTTTGTTTTGACTCCTCCTCCCAATATTCTCAAATCCATATGCTCTATTCAACAATCCTTTCTTTGGGGGAATCCAAAAAACATCACAAGTGGGCTCATATAGCTTGGGACACCATTTGTCTACCCAAATGCACTTGAGGTTTTGGATTCAAAGATCCTTTGATCATGAGTAAATAATTTGCTGCAAAAACTTGGTGGTGTTGGATTAAAAATCAAGGAAATCTCTATAGTAAAATATGGAAAGCTAAGTATGCAAACAGTAACAATGAGGAAGATCTCATTAGACTTAATGAAACCATAACTATCTCTCTGATTTGGAACAATGCATGGGCCAACATCGATCTTTTGCATAATCATGCCTTATGGGAAATAAAATTGGGAGAACAAGCCTTGTTCTGGGAGGACACATGTTAGCATGAACCTAGACTTGATACCAACCTCCTTCTTCACCAAGCCAAAGAAAAACTCCAATCTGTGGGATGGCTCACTATTCACTAATATTGGAGTGGCTCCAATGGATTGGGATCGGGATCCTACATAAGTTGGATTTCTACCCCTAATTGGCCCCAACAGCTTGTGCCAAAAGAAATAGATTTGTTGGGTTCCCTTCTTAAGGAAAGGAAAATCACTCACTTTGAAGGCTAGGATATCTTAAGTTGGAGATCCTAGGGGTGTGTAAAATTCAACACCAAATAAGCATATTCTTTGGTGGCTTACCATAGCATTATCAAATCTAAAACCATTTGGATAAGGGTTTGGAACTCTGAGTTATAGCTGAAAATATCTTCTTTCCTTTGCCTTATTTCTCATAAGAATACCCTCACTTGAGATTGTTTAACCATCAAGGTTTTGAGGGACCCTCATTGTGATTTATGAGAAAACAACATGAGGAAACAACTAATCATATCTTCAATAGATGCAAAGTGGATAGTAGTCTTGAGGACAAAGGCACCATGATATTTCGACAATGTAACAAAGGTAGGAAAAATATCCATTAAAACCTTAGGCAACTGGAGACAAGCTCCTTTCAATAAATCCATTATCAGTAAAGCATGGAATTTCTTTTCGAGGCACCTTATATGGATCATATGGAAGGAATGAAATTGTCATATCTTCAAAAAGAAACATATGTACATGAACTTCATTTGTCTTACCATTCAATCCTCGATAATGGAGTCAAGTAGTGCCTCTCCCCGTCTAGTGAATGCAGGCATTCCACAGGGTCATGAAAAAATAATTTTTCAAGACTGGAAAATCAATCATGGCCCTATGACTATGCTCAATCCTAACAAAAAATACAATCCCTCACTAGATATATGGTCAAAACCCCCTTTAGGACCTATTAAAATAAATTTTGATGGGGTTGTGAAAGGTAATCCAAGCCCTGCAAGAGATAGGGGAGTCTTCATAAATGACTCTAGAACAATTTTGTTTGTATTTTCCATACACCTAGGCTAGAGCACCAATAATGCCACTAAGTCAAATGGGATGCTTAAATTCATGTCACTAGCCAAATCCATCAACTTTCAAAATCTAATTGTGGAAGGTGACTACTATTATTATTCATTGTCTCACTAGGCTCCTCTATGGATCTAATCCTCACATGGTGTCCCAAAATTGGTGCTTAGAATCCCACTTTATGAAATCTTCTACTCTAATCCTTCAATTTTTCAGCATCACGCCTTCCCACATTCATTGAAATGTCAATCATTTGGTCAATCAACTTGCTAAAAAATGTGTGAACTCAATAAATCAAGATATCATGACACCCTGGGAATCATTGGAGGTGGATCATCTCCGCTCAAATTACCTAAATCTCAATGATCTTGAAAACAACCCCTCAGATTTAGTGTTAGGCATAGGCGTGAATTCCTCCACCACATGGAGGGAGGAGGTCTGAGGCACATTCCCATGCATTCAATCCCCTTGTTGGGTGTGTGCAAGAAGGTACATGGCATTTTATTCCATTACAAACAACATTATTTATTAATGATGGACCTCTGCTGTGTGGAACAATTCATATTTACCCCCATTATGGTTCCTATAGGTATAACTATGGAGGTTAATTGTTGTATGAGTTTTGAAATGCAAGGGATGGAAACATTCTTAGTCTTAAATGATGCTAAATTCTTCATAAAGGAAGTTAGCCATGGGGAATCCTTTCCAACAATTCTCTAGGTGAGTGTTAGTATATCCTTTCTACTTTGTCTCCACCCATGGGCCTTTGCATCATTTCCTGACACCCTTGTTCAACCTCTCCTATGGAATTCCTTCTTATTATTTGTTGTATTATCCTGTGTTTCAATCTACCAAGCTCTTTTTTTTTCTATCAACATTTTTAGTTCTACCCACCACGATATTGTGTCAAAGGTGTGTTTCAATTTTATTGACAAATTCATCAATCCCTCGATCCACTTTATTTTTTAAACCTTTCCCTTCTTACTAACCTTATGGCTTGTCATAGTTTAGAATGGTAGACAAAGAAAACAACTCCCATAAACTTAGGGTGAAGCCAGACTCCAAAGAAAAACACATCCTTCATCGAGATGCAACACATCAGGGAAAGAAGGACACCACCAAAGGAAAAATATCCCTTCACCGGGATGCAACAAACCAATCCAAGGAGGGTATTCACATTACCAAATCACATAAGATCCTATGATAGCGGAGCAACTCTACCATAATCATTTCAAACCAAAGAGAAAATAAAAGTTGGACTACTTTGAGAAATGTTTACTTTAGTGGAAGCAAGAAAAATCCAAGAAAAAAAACTGTGGAGGTGATCAAAGGCTAGGTAATTTACTCTAGCTTCTCAATAACTAGAGACACAAATCTACAAAAGATCATTGATATGTATTGTACGTTCAAGTCGATCATGGCACAGGTCTTGTGTAGATTTTAACCTTGTACAATAAATTACTGCAAATATATTTTTAATAATAATAAAAAAAGATACAATGTCACACACACACATTACACAGAGATTTTACCCTAGAAACCCAAATGGGGAAAACCAACAACCTATTTAGAGCCTCACCTTTAATCTTCTATTCATCATATATCTTCATTGTTTATATATATATATATATATAGAGAGAGAGAGAGAGAGAGAGAGAGAGAGAGAGAGAGAGAGAGAGAGAGAGATAAAACCCCTAATCCATTGACCCAGATTAGTCAACAACTATAATTCCTTAATCTGAATTAGAAAACCATCAATGAAAACCATATTACAAGGGGTTATAGGGTTACATAGTCAATAATCCAGGGAAACAATGCCCATAGATCCTCTACACCAAGAGAAATTCTTAGTGCTCACAAATTTTGTTATTCAATCTACAACATTCTTCAAAGTGTCCACCTTCATCAACACCACCTTTTCTTCAACCATGTCTCTCAAAAAGTGATATTGAACATCAATATGCTTTGTCTTTGAATGATAAATTGGGTTCTTCACTAGGAATATTTCACTCTAACTATTACAATATATCCTTACATCTTGTTGTACCAACCTAATACCTCAACACAATATCTATAACCATACTACTTCCTTGTTTGCATGAGTGGTTGCCATGTATTCAACTTATTTAGTTGAGAGTGCCACTACAAATTGTCTTTTTCTCATCCAACTGATTGCTCCTCCAAACGGATTAAACACACACACACTTGTAGATATTTTATGATCTATATCTCCATCCCAGTCTACATCAACAAACCCATGTATGTCCAATACTCTATCCAATCTTGGTCTTCCTTGGTAGCACAATCCATAACTAGTAGCGCCACACAAATACCTGAAAACCCTCTTTACTGTTGTCGAATTCTCCTTCCTTGGTTTTGACATATACCTACTCAAAACTCCCATTGCATGTGCAATGTCTAGTCTAGTACAAACCATTGCATACATGAAATTGTCAAGCGTACTAGAATATGGAACAAAATACATGTCATCTTCCTCTTTTTGTGTCTTGGGACACTAATATGCAAACAAATTTACACCAACAGGAATAAGAAACCTGATTAGTTTACATTCTTTCATATTGAACCTCTATAATATTGTCTCGACATATCTCTTTTAATTTAACCGAAGTTTCATTTTTTCTCAATATCATGTCAAATTTAGAGGACAATTGAGTTTTCACATCCTAGATATTCTCCTTGTCATTTCCTATCAACAACATATCATCCACATAAAAGGTAAAATAAATGAGATTATCACCGATTAATTTGAAATACAGACAATGATCAAATTTTCTCCTTGTGAAGCCAAGTCCCATCATATAAGTCTCAAAATTTTTATACCACATCCTTGGTGATTGATTTAACCTACACAAGGAATTTTTCAACCTGCACACTAGCTCTTTCTTCCCCTTCACAACAAAGCCTTCTCGCTACTGCATGTATATTCCTTCTTCCAGATCCCAATGTAGGAATGTTGTCTTCACATCCATCTATTCTACTTCAAAATAAAACACAACAACAATAGATAAAATAAATATAATAGAAGTTAACTTGGCAACAAGATATTGTCTTTTACCAAATTCAATTCCCTCTACCTGGGAATAACCTTTTTCCACTAACTGAGCTTTGTATTTCTTCACTTTGCCTTCTAAATCCAACTTCTTACTAAACACCCATTTGTTTCTAATGGGATTTCTTCTAATCGAAAACTCCAGTAGATTCCAAGCCTCATTATTGTCTAAGGCTACCATTTCTTAAACCATGGCCTTTTTCCAGAGATTTACATCCTCTGAATCCACTACCTCCTTAACAATTTTAGAATTGTCTTCAGTAAAAAAACAAAAAAAAAATTGAATGGAAATAAAGTGGAGTATACCGTTCTAGTTTCCTTTTTTCCTAAACCAATCTCCTCAATACCGGAGTGTGAGGATATTCTTCTTCTGATTCATGTTCTTATATAGAGTCTGATTCATTATCCTTCAACTCAAACTCTATTTTTTCTAGTTCTTCCTTCCTTGGTAGGACTTCCTACTTGAAAACATATTTGATTTCTCTAAATACCACATCTTGGCTATACACTACCTTCTTAGTTACTGGGTTCCAAATATTATAACCTTTTAGACCATATTTATACCCAATAAAGATGCACTTTTTAGCCTTTTATCTAGATTACTCTTATTTTCCTTTGGAACGTGAACATATGCATCATAGCCAAATACCTTGAGATATGTCATAGAGTATTTTTGACCAATCCATACCTCATGTAGAGTATTTTCATCCAATTATGATGAGGGTGATTGATTGACTAGGTAACATGCAGTATCTACTGCCTCTACCCATAAGTCTTATCCTAAACAACACCACTGAGCATGCACCTTGCCTTTTCCATAAGCGTCTTGTATATCCTTTTTGAAACTCCATTCTACTAAGGTGTATATGGAATAGTCTTATTCCTTGCTATACCACACTTCTTATAGATTTATTTGAATTTATTTTCTCATAATTCTCCACCATTATTTGTTCTCGACACCTTAATTCTCTTCTCTGTCTAATTCTCCACAAGAGCCTTAAACTATATGAATTTGTCAAGGACTTCATATTTCTTCATGAGGAAATAAATACATGTATTCCTAGAGAATTCATTTGCAAATGAGACATAATACAATGATTTTTTTTAGTGATGGATCCGACATAGATCCAAACACATCACTATGCACCAACTGTAAAATTCCCTCTACCCTCGTTGCAATAGACAGGAATCTTACCTGATTCTGCTTCCCATATATGTAATATTCATAGAAATAAAAATCCAGAGAGCATTTAGAAATACCTTCAACCATACCTTTACCATTTAGTACTCAAAGGACCTTCTCTCCAATAT
>JASDQU010013828.1:0-37254 GCA_032191745.1 Picea mariana | reverse complement strand
TATATATATATATATATATATATATATAATGGTGAAGAATCTGTGTTTTTCTTTAAATGGGGTACAATAGGTATGTTTTCATATATTTTAGTAATTAAATTGTTAGAAAATCTTTTATCTTACAAATAAAAAGTCTCATACACCAATTTAGTGTCTAAATTAGTTATGATCTTCAAATTAAATTATTATTATTATTATATATAAATAAATATATAATACACTACTATGAAGCTGAATAAAATATATTGTGAAAATAAACTTGATAAAACAAAACACGCAAATAATGTTATAATCTTCAACATGGCATTGATTTTACTTTAGTTGAATGTGAGACCTTCCCATTAGAATCCGTGTTTGGAAATGAAATGGTCAAAACGAAACCAGAATTGGGCATTAGCAAACACACGGATATGGCGTGTGTTGTGGAAGTGCCGTCTATCTCTGTGATTCCCATTTTCCCCTTATTTTCTTCGATGAAGAGGTTGTTGAGAAGCGTGCAGCTTTTATCTACTTTGTTGGCCAGTTATTGGTGAAGCCCATTCTTATAAAATATATATTTAAGTCAAAATATTCCGAAGCATTTTGTTTTCATAGCTTTTCCATTGTTATCCCCTGTCATCGTTATTCTCAAGGGAAACAAAGGTGATGAGAAAATAGTAACTAATGTCATCATATGTATACATTGTTTGTCTATTTTGTTGGCCAGTTATTGGTGAGGCCGATTCTTATAAAATAAGTCAAAATATTCCAAATGCTTTGTTTTCATAACTTTTCCGTGTCATCATTATTCTCAAGAGAAATAAAGGTGATGAGAAAATAGTAACTATTGATATCATTATGTCTCACTAATCCTGTTACTCCTCAACTTTTACACTTTTTCTAGTCTCTTTTATAATTTTTTCTAGTCTTTTTGATAGGATTTTAAATTTTGATTTATACTTGGGGTGTTTTATTTTTTATTTTGTTTGTTAATTAGTGCGGATTTTCCTGGCATCGCGATTAACCTTTGGTTTGAGAAGCCGTGATTCGGGGGTATCTAAGCCGTCAAAATCACTCGGGGATCGCACCCGGCCTGAGCCACACCAACTCTTAACATGGTTGGATTTTTTATCCCCGCAAGTTTCGAACCGGTGACTTTTCAACATAGAGTGGCTTAACAACACACTCCATCACCGACTATCCTACACCTCTCAACACAGAGTGGCTTAACAACACACTCTGTCACCGACTGTCCTACACCTCAGGAACAGTTGGAATATTTTATTAAATTAATATATATATATATATTTTTAATTTGATAATATATAATATTAATAATAATCACATTAATATTTAACACATTAATAATGTTTTTTTCTCTATAGTATATGTACAAATTAATAATATTAATGTGGTTGTTGTTAGTAATCGATAGGTTTATGCATAAAAATATTAACATAAATACATATTATACTATTATAATGTTATATTATATTAATTTATATTAATATAATATGTGTATTAACTTATATTAACAAAGTTTATACAAGTTTATAAAAAAAAAATTTGTTAGTAATAAGTAAACATATTAAATTATATTAAATTTAAAAATGGAATATTATATTATAATATTAATATTATATTTATAGTTGGAAATTTATTAATAATATAAAATTCTAATATTATAGCCGATAAAGTTATGTTAGATTGGAGCATTTGTTAATAGTTATTTAGTGTTGCAACATTCATATTGTCTAGTTAATATTATCTATTAATATTATAATTGTTGTTATATTTTACTAAATAATATTATTCATAATATAAAATTATAATATCATAATGTATAGCTGATAGTATTATAATATTATAAGTATTAGATTTGATAGGGTTATGTTGGATTGCGACATTCCTTGACAGTTATTTATAATTGCAATATTGATCTTGTTACTTTAATGGTTATGTCACATTGTGTCATTTATCAAATCTGATGGCGCATTCCAATGTTCATTAAGAATTTTGTTGCATTGTGTCATTAATCAAATATGATGTTAGATTATGACATTTATTAAGGGTTTTGTCGCAATGCAACATTTATCAAGGATTTTGTCAAGTTGTGACAATTTTCAATGGTTATGTCAGATTGTAACACTTATTTTGGATTACTTAATAATATGGATATGTTTGATTGTGATGTTTCCAATGGTTATTAGACATTAAGACATCTATCTTGGTTGATTGGTGTCATCTTCCTACATTCATAAATGGTTATGTCACACTATGGTGGAAATCAAATGTGATGTGACATTGTGACATTAATAAATGTTTTTGTCACATTGTGACATTCATTGAGGATTATTTTCGATTGCAACATTCATTTATGGTTATTTCAGATTGCAACATTCATCTTGTCGTGTTAACAACTATGTCACATTGCAGCATTCATCAAATGTCATGGCACATTTCTGATGTTCATTAAGGGTTTTGTCACATTGTGAGATTAACAAAATGTGATGTCACATTGTGATATTCATAAATAGTTTTGTCACATTGCAACATTCATTAAACATTATGTTAGATTATAATGTTCCTCAATGGTTATGTCACATTGTGACATTCATATTTCTTGACTTATGTTGACTTTCTACATTCATGAATGGTTTTGTTGAATTGAGTTTTTGACCAAATGTGATGTCACATTGTGATGTTCATTTAGGGTTTTGTCACATTACAACCTTCATCGAGGGTTATGTTGGATTGTGATATTCCTTTATGGTTATTCCAGATTGCAACATTCATCTTGTCATGTTAACACTTATGTCACATTGCAACATTCATCAAATATCATGACACATTGCGATGTTCATTAAGGGTTTTGTCACATTGTGAGATTACTAATATGTGATCTCACACTGTGACATTCATAAAGAATTTTGTCACCTGAAACATTCATTAAGGTTTATGTTAGATTGTGGCATTCCTTAATGGTGTTTTAGTTTAATGGCAATGTAGCATTCCAACATTCATCAAATGTCAAGTCACATTGTGATATCCATTAATGGTTTTGTCTCAGTGTGACATTAATCAAATCTTATACCATATTATGTAATTTATCAAGGGTTTTGTCAAGTTATGACATTGTTTAATGGTTATATAAGATTGTAACACTCATTTTGGCTTACTTTATAATATGGATATGTCTGATTGTAATTTTTTCAATAGTTATTTGACATCAATACATCCATCTTGGTTGAATTGTGTTGGTTTCCTACATTCAAGAATGGTTATGCCACATTGAGTCGTCGATCAAATGTGATGTCACAATGTGACATTAATAAATGATTTTGTCACATTATAAATTTCATTGAGGGTTATGTTGGATTACAACATTCCTTTATGATTATTTACGATTGCAACATTCATCTTGTCATGTTAACAACTATGTCACATTGCGGCATTCATCAAATGTCATGGCACATTGCAATGTTAATTAAGGGTTTTGTCCCGTTGTGAGATTAATGAAATGTTATTTCACATTGTGACATTGATAAAGAGTGTTGTTACACTACAACATTCATTAAGGGTTTTTTTGGATTTCAACATTCCTTAATGGCTTATTTGTATTGTCACATTCATATTGTGGTGATAAAAACCATGTCACATTGTGGCATTCATCAAATTCCATGTTACATTGTGTTGTTCATTAGGGGTTTTGTTTCATTGTAGCGTTAATGAAATGAGATGTCACATTTTGACATCCATTAAGGGTTTTGTCACACTGCAATGTTATTCAAGGGTATGTTGGGTTGTGATATTCTTCAATGGTAATCTCAAATTGCAACTTTCATTTTGGCTTACTTTATGTGAAGTTATTGTGTTTCTTAATGGTTATTTCAAATTGTGAAATTCAACTTACCATATTAATGGCTATGTAACATTATGACATTCATCGAATTTCATATTGCATTGTGATGTTCATTAAGGGTTAATGAAATGTGATGTCATGTTGTGACATTCATAAATACTTTTGTCACATTGCAACATTCATTGAGGGTTTAGTTGGATTGCAAAATTCTTTAATAGTTATTTTAGATTGCGGCATTCATCTTGTTGCATTAACGATCATGTCACATTTTAGTGTTCATCGAATGGAATGTCACGTTGTGACGTTTATTAAGGGTTTTGTCGCATAATGGCATTAATAAAAAAAAATCTTATAATATTTATCAATAGTTTTGTCCCATTTTAACATTCATGGAGGGTTTTATAGGACTATGACATTCTTCAATGGTTATTTCATATTTTAAAAATCATTTTGGTGTACTTTATATTATGGATTTCTTTGAAATTATGAAGTTCCTCAATGGTTATGTGACATTGAAAGATTCATATTGGTTTAATTTTGTTGGCTTCCTACATTAATGAATGGTTATCTCGCATTGTGATATTGATCAAATCTAATGTCACATTGTGACATTCATAAAGGTTTTTGTCAGATTGCAACATTCATCGAGGGTTAAGTTGGGTTGTGACATTCCTTAATGGTTCTTTTAGATTGTCATATTCGTATTTTCATTTTAATGACTATGTGACATTGAGACATTCATCAAGGGCTATGCTGGGTTCTGACATTCTTTAATGGTTATGCTAGATGGTTTGACGATGATTCATTATGTTTGATAATGATTCATTATGGTTTAACCATGATTTATTATGGTTGAAAATGGTTATTTTGGGTTGAGATTCTCCTCAATGGTTATGTCACATTGAGGAATTCACCTTCAAGAAATTATTTCCAATTTCTACACTTTTCAATGTTAATTTTCATTGTTACATTGATCAAGGATTATGTTGCATTGAATTTCGTCAACCTTGGTTGGTGATGGTTGGTTATGGTTGACAATGGATATGTTTGATTTTGATGTTCATCAATGGTTATGTCACATTGTGACATTCATATTGGTTGAATTATTGATCTGAAATGATCTTTTAAGACTATGGTTGAGTTTTAAAATATGAGTTCATTAACCAATTAGGACTTGATGAAAGAAGCATAAAATATAGGGCTCACTTGACACTGCTATAATATGTGGATCAATGTAGGGCTACCTGCACATGTTTCCTTTCCTCTCTTCCAATGTTGTTTATTGTCCATTGGTGCTTCCTCTTGAATTTCACTAACATATATAAAAAGAATTCAAAATTTGACTTCTTCACTTGATTTTCATTTTTACTTTACCATATTGTTCAACAATGTCCTTATAATACATGTATTGAAGATATCTCTTCCCGAATACAATCATAAAATTATACCTCTATAAATGCCAGCTGACACCTATGTGGAATCATTTTGTACTTATGCTATATGAATTCTATGAATATGTTTATGCAAATACTTAAATCTGCTCGAAGGATGGATCTCTAATATACTGCACTGACTCCCCATATTTAACATTCATATTTACTTGGAGTGTCCAAGTCAGATGGCTCAGAACAATACAAGAGTCTCTTCCTTTTATTCCTCTTTCTGAATTCTATCATCATCCTGAGTTTAGACATCTTCTTCTTCATCCTCTGCCTGAATTTCAACACTTTCCTCTTTTCCTGTAAATTCATCATGATATTGGGCCATTGTGAATCCTCTGATCATGATTCTTTGGAAGTGTTCTTCATTTACCTACTCTTAGTATTCTTCACTTATTTTCCAAGCCTTCTTGTATCTATCATCAGTATTTTATTTCATGGGAGGCTTTATGATGCTTCTTCAATTTCAAGTTGTGTGTCCATACTTGTGAAATTTGTAACATTCAATATTATGTGGAGTCACATATGGATTTCTTACTTGATCTTTTCTTTCATAATCCCTGCAATCTACTTCTTTATGTCCAAAGCTAGTACAATCAAAAAAATTACCATAAAATAAATTTACATACCTAGAAATGAATAATCTTCTTTGTGGTGTAGTCCTTCTATAATTCTACATACCCACAAGAGGAGATATTATTTTTCCAACAATTGGTATTAGAGAAGGTTCTTTCAGGAAACAATTTAACCACTAGAAGGAAGATTGTGGAGAGAAACAATTTGTATAAGAATGAGATACCACAATTTGATGGAAAGAACTATGCAACAGAAGGATGAAAACATATGTTCAATCATAGGTATTGGATGTTTGGTAATCGGTAGTATACAAATACAAATAACCACCCACTCCTCCAACATATAACGATGGAAAGAAACTTAATCAAAAAAATTTAAAGGAAAAAAATTCTATCTTGAATGGTTTGGTTGATTTAGTATATGTCAAGGTTATGCATTGTAATTCTGCAAAGGAGATATGGGAAAAACTTCAAATTTTTTATGAAGGGGATGCCAAAGTCAATGGATCCAAGCTTCAAACTTACATAGGTTATTTTTAACAACTAAAGATGAAATAAGAGGAAAAAATTGCATCCTACTTTCTACAAGTTGATGAAGTAGTGAATGTTATTAAAGGTTTGGGAGAAGAAATGAATGAACCAGACATTATTCAAAAGATACTAAAGTATATACCAATGATATTTGATCCAAATATTTCATCCACAGAGGAAAGAGAAGACCTAAGTACAATAAGCATGGATGAGCTACATGGAATATTATAGCTTATGAAATGAGGAAAAAATAAGAAAATCCATCCACAAAAGAAGCATCTTTTAAAGAATCCAAAAGGACAAAGAAGAATAAAAATCTCGAGTCATCCAAATTGCAGTTGTGGCGATGATTCAGATGAAGATGAATAAATGGCTAACTTTGTAAGGAAGTTGAAGGAAGGAATTGGCAAGTACAAAGGTATCCTTCCATTCAAATGTTTTAATTGTGGTAAAATTGATCATTTTGCAAATAAGTTTCATTATGCTAAGAAGTAATATAGTGATGAAGAGTAATATCCTAACAAATAAAAAAAATATCAAAAGGGAAACATGCAAGATAAGAGGAAAGTATTCAAGAAAAATATCTACTCAAGAGAAGACAGTTCTTCAACTTATGAATGAAAGCGACGGTGACTCAAAAAGAGTACTCTTTATGGCTACGGAAAATAAGAAAAATGACAAATAAGGTGAAGTGTATTTTGAGGAAGAATTAATTATTGTTTTAACTAAGATGAAGAAAGAAAGGAAGAAAAACATCAACTTGAAAAACCAACTTGAAGAAGGAAAAATAAAGGAAAAAGTAATATAGATCAAATGATAAAGAAAGAAAAGGAGTGTGAGAATATTGAGAAGGAAATTGTGACATTGAGAGTTGAAGTCAAAAATCCCAGCAAGAACATGAAAATTTCTCAATTGTTAGCAAACATTCTCCATAGTCAAAGGTCGTATAGTGACAAATCCAGACTAGGATACAAGAATGTTCATTTTGAGTAAGGTTCAAGCTCCATGATGAAAGCAACAGAATAAGAGAGTTATGAAGAAGTTCTCAATGGAAGGAATCATGGTCAACAAGAATTAGAAAGGAATCAATACATAATACCTTCTACATATAGGTAGAAAATAAGCTTCAATCATTTTGAAATAAACAACCAAAGAGAAGATCTTGATCAACCAAGGAAAAATTACAGAAGGACTACACCACAAAGAAGATCATTCACTTCAAGGTATGTAAATTTATTTTATGGTCATTGTTTTAATTGTACTAACTTCAGACATAAATTTGTATATTGCAAGAATTATGAAATAAATGATTAATAAAGAAATGCACATGTGGCTCCACATATGCATTTCTTTTTTGATCATTTATTTAATAATCCCTTCAATCTACATATTTATGTCCAAAGTTAGTACAATTAAAACAATGACCATAAAATAAATTTTCATACCTGAAGTGAATGATCTTCTTTCTGGCGTATTCCTTTTGTAATTATACATACCCATAGGGGATCTATTCTTTCTTGAAACAATTGGTATCAGAGCAGATTCCTTCAGGAAATAGTCTTACAATTGGAAGGAAGATCATGAAGAGAAAGAATTTGTATAAGAATGGATACCACAATCTGATGGAAAGAAATATTCATTTTGGAGAAGAAGGATGAAAACATTCATTGGAAGCACCAAATTATGATTGTCCAACTACAACTGGAAGGAGGTTCCAACCCCCCATTCTCAAGCTCCAACTTGAAATAATATACAACTCCCTGATTCTTTGGGTCTAGCCAGAAGGAGGATACAACCCCCTAGGTTCTCTGAATACAACTGGAAGGCGGCTAAAACCAAATTTCCTTGCCCCATCCTACCACCTTTAAATATAAATATAAATCAACTATCATGGACTCTTCCACTGCCATTGCCACAAACTCTATCACCGTCACTATATTTGTCACTATCACAACTTTATCATTGTCACTATCAAAATTATTTCACTGTCTCATCAACATGTATCTAAACTTGTACCATACCATGCATCAAGTGTATACCAATATAAATACTATTTCATGCATCATTCATGAACCAAAAGATATATCAACAATGAATAGTGAATCGTGAACTAGAGCATCAACCATGTACAACCTGTTCCATATACCATATCATCAGTTATATGAAAATATTTAGCATTTCATCAATGAAGCATCTCAAAGAACCTATGCATGCCCCTCATGCATGCATCAACATACAACATGAATATCCCTCAAACAAGTACAAGCAACTCAAATATTTGATTTATAAGAACCATATCAATGTTGTACCATACATATGATCTCTCCTCACTCATCCAACCATATACCACATCCAAGTACAATACCAACAATACCAAGAATGCCTCAAGAATTCACTAGATCATATGAAAAATTAACCATAAAAAAAAAATATAACCATACTAGAACTTTTGTAGCTGACCTAAACTTGTAGAATGTTGACTTGTGTATTTTCTTCAGAATTTAGGGACCTGGTACTAACATTTACCCTAATTTTCATGTGCCTCACTAGAGAGACATAGGGAAACCCGCGAGTTCCTTGATATAAAGGTATAGTGCATCAAGAGAGGGTGTCTCTATACAAGTATAGTGAAACCCGCGAGGATCTCAGTAATTAGGGTTTTTCAAAACCATTGCCTTCTGCACCTCTAAAGCTTTCACACTTTTCCCACATTCAAAATATTCGTTACTTGAAATTCTTTAAGATTATTTTTATCTCCCCCTATCCAGTTTAGCTTGATGTTGAGTGGATCATTGTGGGGCGGAAACTACTCTAAGTTTCTGTCACAGATACTCAAAAGGTTCCCTTCCAAGTGGTTTGGTGAATCTATCTGAAATATGCTCCTTTGTCTTGACATACTCTAGATTTATGTTCTTCTCTGTAGCATGTTCTTATAATAAGTGATACTTTATTAGAATGTACTTATTCTTAGAGTACATCACTTGATTCTTTGAAATATTGATGGCACTGGTGTTGTCATAGAGTATTTAAATAGGCTCATCACACTTTACTTGTATATATTGTAATGTTTGCTTCATCCAAAGAACCTGAGTACACCAAGTTGTTGCTTCAATGTATTCTACCTGTATCGTTGATAAATACATTGATGACCATTCTTTATTATCCATGGTACCAAACACTCACCCAAGTATAAAATCTATTGAAAGTTATTCAAGGGCTATAAATACTATTGAAAATGGTGTGACTCAAGAGATACATACAAATATTATGCACTGTGATTCTACAAAATAAATGTGGGATAAATTGAATACTATGTACGAAGTAGATGTGAAAGTTAAGGAAGTTGAACTTCAGATTAACAGATCCAAGTTCGAACAACTAAACATGAATGAAGATGAAAAAATAGTTGTCTACCGTCTTTGAATTGACAATATAGTAAACTGTATGAAAGGATTGGGAGATGAGATAAAGGAACAAGTCTTTGTCAAAATTTAATTAATATCTCTACCAATGAGATTTGATCCAAAAATTTCATCTCTAGAGGAAACAATGGACCTAGATACAATGACCATGGATGAATTGCATGGAATACTCACATCTTATGAGATGAGGATAGATAAAGAAAATCTAATAATAAAGATAAACAAAAGAAAAATTCAGACTATAGTTGCAACAATGATTCAAAATAATATGAAGAGGTGGCTAACTTTGTCAAAAGATTGAAAAATGAAACCAACAAATACAAAGGTATGCTTCCATTAATTTTTTTTAATTATGATGTTGTTGGTCATTTTGCTAATATATTTCCTAAAAAGAAAAATAAAATAAATGAAGAAGAGGATGAACCTGAAAAGAAAAATCAAGTTCAAAAGGGCAGAAGAAACAAAAATAAGTTTTTCAAGAAAATTATTTTCACCAAGGAAGATAGTTCCTCACCAAAGAAAGATGAAGTCAGAGACAATGATACATAAATGGTACTATTCATGGAAATAGAAGACTTTCATGAAGAAGGCTCCAAGGAATAATATGAAGAGAACAAATTCGATTACAGAGAAGAATCGTTGAGTTCCATATAAGTTATTAAAAGGGAAAAGAAGAAAAACAAGTCACTCCAGGAAGAACTAACTCAAAACTCCAAAGAAGTCGAGCAGACAATCATGAAGATAAAACTCCAGGAAGAAGAAGGAAAGTGAATAAAATAGGTACCAAGAGGGTAGTTAGAAGAAGAATAGAGGACCATTGAAGGCTTGTAAACTAATATGGACGCTCTAAGAAAATATACTGAGAAGAAGGACATGCAACAAAATAGCACCAGGATATTTGATAATATCATTAACTTTCAAAGAACTTACTATGACACATTTGGATTAGGATAAAATAAGACACATACAAAGAAAGGTTCAACCTCCAAAAGGAAACAACAAGAAGAAAAACCAAGAAGCTATGCAAAAGCTATCAGAAGTCCCTCAAAAGAAGGAGACAATAAAAATCAAGGGGAATATTAGAGATACATTGCACCATCTAGAATATTCAAAATAAAATATCAATAGTATCAATCTATAGAAATGCCTCAAGTAGAAGAAGGATTCAGAATCACGACACCATTAAAAATATATTCCACTCCTAAGTATCAAACTATTTTTTTTGGTTCATGTTATTCATGTTAGAATTTTTGGCATAGAGTTGTGAATTGTAGAGACAATACCAAGAACAAAAGCAATGATGAGAGCTATAAAAGAAATAGTTATCCAAGAATACCTCATGAAACACAGAATATAAGATTCAATAGACTTGGATCATTAAATCATAAGGTAGAATGATACAAGTGAAAAAAAATTGGACATATGTCTAGATATTACAAACTCATTGTTCCTCCAATGGAACCAAAGAAGAATATCAACATTCATAATTAGGAACCACAAAGAATATGGATAAGAAAGTAGGATCAATTCAACATTAAAGAATGCAATCTTGATCTACAAGCTCAACACAAGAAACGTGGAAGGTACGTTGACAATGGATTCTCAAAGAATATGACAGGTGATAAAGACAGGTTTTTGACATTGCACAAGGAAAGATATGGATCAATTTATTTTGGGAATGAAAAATCGGCCAAGATCATTGGAAAGGGCACATTCAAGCTCGAAAGTAAGGATGCCCCGGAAGAAAATTTTTTACTAGTTGAAGACATGAAACACAATATGTTAAGTGTAATTCAAATGTGTGATCAAGGACAAAGACTTCTGTTTGATTCAAATAAGTGAGATAAGGAAAGAAAAATCAGGCAAATTGGTAGCTACAACTGTAAGGACCTCAAGAAACATATTCTAAATGAAATAGGAAAGAAAAGGTGTTTCTTAGGAAAGGACAATGAAAGTTGTCTCTGGCACAAAACAATGGGTCACATAAATTTTTATAATCTTGTCAAAGTCAGACAAAGGAAAGAAGTAAGAGAAATGCCTGAGATCTCAAAGACAACAAACATTTTATGCAAGCATTGTCTAGAGGGAAAATATACCAAGAAAAAGTTCAATTCAAACAAATATTGCACAACCAAACCACTGGAAATTGTAAATATTGATTTGGTTGGACCGAAAATAACAAAAGGACTGAAAGGTGAACAATACTTCATGCTACTAGTTGATTACTACACAATAATGACTGCAGTTTGATTTCTAAAAAAAGAATCAGAGGCATTTGAAAAATTAAAGACCTACAAAGAGATGGTTGAAAATGAAATAGAGTTGAAAATAAAGTGTTTGATATAACACATTGGAGGATAATTTACATCAAAAGAATTCATGGAATTTCACAACAAGCATGGGATAAAGAGGTAATTCATAGTAGCCAGGACACCTAAACAAAATGGATTTGTTGAAAGGAAAAACATAACAATACAAGAAATGGCCAGAACCATGTTAATGTATTTGAATTTGATAGATGTCTTTTGGGTACAAGTGGTGCATATAATAGTTCACATTCAAAAAAGAGGGATACTTAGAAAAAATAGTGATAAGACTCCACAGGAGCTATGTAAAGGAATGCCAAAAAATGTGAATCACTTCAAAGTATTCAAAAGAAAATGATACATCAAAAGAGAAGATGACAAAATTGAAATTTTTTATTCTTGAGTTGATAAAGACATACTGGTTGGCTACTCAAGAAAAAAAAAGGCATACAATTTTTTCACTTTAAGACTCAACAAAATAGTAGAAAACATCAATGTGACTATTGATGAGAGAGATGGATGAAATATAAAATAAAGTAGCAAAGATTTAGTGGAACGGGATAACGAAGAAGATGTGAAAGAAGAATAAGTATATGAAGAATCAGATGAAGACAGAGAGAAACTAGAAGCAGAGAAAGAACAACAAGATATTCAAGTACCTCCAAATACATCCAGCATATGAGTGCAGAAAAATCATCCATCATAAAAAATTATTGGGAAAAAAGATGCAAGAGTTGAAACTAGAAGAATAATTTGTTCACGATAACATCAACACCTAACACTATTATATACCATTGAGCTGGGAATTTTTGAAGAAGCCACCAATGAAGAATTTTAGATCAAAGCTATGGATGAAGCGTTAGACCATATACAAAAGAATGAAACTTGGGAACTAGTTCCAAGGCCTAAGAAAAAGAATGAAATAGGTACAAAGTGGTTCTTCAAGAAAAAATCAAACGAGGACAAGCAAGTAACCAAGAACAAAGAAATATTGGTATACAAAGGATACTCTCAAGTTGAAGGCATATATTTTTAAGAGATGGTTTTTTTAGTTTCTAGGATGGAAGAAATGATATTGATACTAGCTTATGCATTCTCCAATAATATTAAAGTGTATCATATGGATGTGAAATCAACATTCTTGAATGAAGATCTAGAGGAAGAATTTTACATTGAGGATCCCAAGGGATTTTAGTTGACAGAAAAGGAAGGATATGTATACAAGTTGAAGAAAGCACTATATGGAATCAAGAAAGAACATTGAGCATGGTATTCTAGACTCGATAGATATCTTCAACAACAAGGATTCATAAAAGGAAGTAAATAAAAAAATATGTACATAATATTGATCAAGACAATATACTAATCATTGAATTTTATGCATATTATATCATCTTCGTAAGTGACGATCGTTACGAGACTTATCGGTAAATTCAAACATAAACAGATCTTCCTAGATCCACCTAGATCTAGAACAAAACAGAATAGAACATAACACTTTCCCTAAGCTCTAATCATTGAGTTTACTATCTAGCAAGAGATGGGCAACATATCGTTTAAATATCTCTTCCTCTTATCATTGTCGTCCTAGATCCACTCCAGTGCTCCTGTGATATTGAATTTGCAAGGGAACACAATCCAACCAAAGTGAAATAAATATAGCACACTCAAAGAGAACCTATGTATGTGATCAATGAATCATACAATAAAACAAGATGTGTTTTATGGGAAAGAAACATATCACTATATTATATAATAATGAAAGTGGAGATTACAACCAAAGCCTTGATGTTGCAAGGTACCCTTCCGATGAATCTTTACTACAACACACACACTTTCTCCAATATTAAATGAAGAACATCTACAATGACTTGATGAAATGAAACGAGGCTCTCAATAATGATCAAATGCAGAATTCTCCATACAATGTTAGCCAATTCAACCTACATTACCCTTAATTCCTTCCTTTTGTGTTTAACCTTTTCCATGAGAGATCTCTCTTTATATAGGGAAAATATATATGGTTAAAGAGATTAGGATGATCCCACCAAATCAGAGAAGCGAGTAGGATCCTAACCATATAGATGCCACCTCACCTTCTAGAAGATCTCCTTCTAGAAATTTCGTGAAGGTCGACCTTTTCTTAGCCTTTTGACATCATCACACCCCAACTGTATAGCAGCCTCTAGAGACGTTGAAAACCATTTTTATGGATAAGTGCGATGACTAGGCATCATCACACCCTACTTATGGTGCATCCTGCGACGATCTTCCTTAATAGAGTTTTTTGGAAGAGAAAGCCAGTCACTTTCCTCATGGAGAAAGAATCTTTTTGGGAACATGAACACATGTTGTCAATGGATCACTATGATGAAAAAAATAATGTGGAACAGAATGCCCCCCAAAGTATGAGGCTAGAACTCATGAAATCAAAATACTTTGTAGAACGTGTGTGTCAGAAACAAAGAGCGCACAAGTCGAGAACCTGCAAACAATCAAGCATCAGCATAATAATATATCGTTATCTAAGGTAGGCATTCCCATACTCAGATTGCAAAATTTCAAATGATTCATGGCCAATAAATATACACTGTATATCCATGTTAAGGTGAATCGACATAGCCACCTAAAATACAATGTGGATCTATGCTCTAAAATGACTCAAATTCAGACATAGCCATGAGACATACAAAGTGGATCTATATGTCAATACAAATCATGAATACTCCATCTCAACCTGGATCAGAATGGTATGATCCAGGGTATTTATTTCCATCATCCCTAAGTACGAATATAAACATGATATTATAGGTGTTGAAGTCGAACATGGTAGAAACCACTTTATTACCGGTCAATAATGAAAATCGTTAACAAGTGCGAGGGAAATCACCATTGATGTCAATGACTCCCAAGGTACCCAAGTACAATCCAACAAGTGTGAATGAAGGAGTTGAATTCAAACACCTGAGGGAATCTTTCAATTAGGGGCCAATGATGTGATCCCAATGTTGAAAGAAAATAAACCTGGCATTGAGGCATGAACTCTCTAAGGCAATGAATGATTTCTAAGTCTTTTTATTGGATAATGAGTTGAAGTCGATAGGAAAAGACTCGTCACAAGAGGGCCTTGATGTATCCCCCATCAATGACATGAAATAAGTAACATATTTGAGATAGATCAGAGTGTGAAATGATTCTAAACTGACACAGGGAAGGTCGGCATGGTAGAAACTTTATAACTGCAGATGGCTAACTCGATAGGAGTCTTATTAAGGCTGTAGTTCTCTTGAACATAGAAATGACACGACAATGGTGTTGGTAGCATTGACTCAAGGAGGACCCAACATACATACATGTGGATGGTCAAACGAGAGATGAATGGATTTCCCAACCTAGATAGAATGATGAATGGGGTGTCATGTTCAAGAGAGACTATTACTGCCACTAACACAAATACAAAGACACATTTATTTTCCAAATCCCCCGCCACCATCTCTAGCAAGTACCTCTTTATTTTTAAACAATCTTGAGGAGGATAACCTATGCTTGTTGATGTAATCTCATCCTTCGGATGAGTCTCTCGGAGTATGTTTAAATAACCCTAATAAGGAGTGGTTCGGTCCCATATGGGTCTTTCGATGTTTTTTTAACGAGTCCAAAGAGAGAAAACTCAGGGTTTTTTCATGTTTTGAGAGTCTGAAAAAAACTTAAAGAGGACTCCACAAGTTATTTTTTTTGTAATTTAATATGGTGAGAACAAAAAAGTGATAACCTACCTCTCATCAAATGTTTTATTCAAAAAATTTTATGAGCATGGAAAGAACAAGGTCGTTGGACAATATTTTTGTTTTAACGAAGCATGAATAGAGCTTAAAGGATACTCCATGGGTTATGTTTTTCATGTTACCAATATGACTATGAATAGATGACAACAGTATATTGGGTTACATTCTCATATATTTATGAGCATTAGAATGAACCAAACCTAATCTCAAAGTTTTTTCTGAAAAAATCTAAAAGGATCTATACATGCGACAAATGTATAAAAGAAAACCAAAAGATGTATCCTTGTTCAATACTTCACTCCTAGGTTTTTCATTTGCAAAAACCCAAACACTTTCAATGAAAAGTTAGAACTTTAGGGTTTAAGTGGAATGTATATAAAATAATATAAAACTAAAAATGAAAAAGTAATAAAGTAATAAAAATAGGTAAAAAATCCTTTTTACTATTTCATTGTTACTCCACCAAACATTGTTCCCAAAACCCTTGTTTTACCTCAAGCTTTCACTATTGATTACATGAGGAATAGTTGATCATTTGAAAATGAGTCTCTGTTGAACAAGTAATTTTTATCTCCTTCAACCTTCCATGGATTCATTTTTTCTTTTCATTGGATAGAAATAGATTTTTGGGTTGTATTTTCAAGGTTACTTGCATGTGAAGGTCATCGCAGGAGCCCTGCAATGACCTAGGGTAACCACAAATTTAAGATGCATTGCGATGACTTCTCATTGTACGGGCATGCTAGCCTATGACGTGTGCAAAACCAATTTTTTTTTTTTATGTTTCTTCCAATAAAAAGTTTATAGGAGAGATATGAAGATGCTAATCCCTCTTTTATGTTCCATTTCAGGTTTTCTACGGTAAGGATGTTGGAATGGTGAGAGAGATAGCATGAGGATGAATATTTATTTGTCGGGAATGACCTGAGAACAATAAATTCCCTTTGATAGTGTGGATTGCTCAAATTCTTCAAGATCCAAGGCATGAGGGCCTAGTATGTGAAATGGATTTTTTCTTTGCAGTTGACCGATGGAAGCAGATACACCCACATGTGGGATGTGGACCAACAAGTATTTCGTGTGGGGGATCACATTATTATGATAGATATCAAGTATATCTACTTCTTGATCGGGTTGTCTCGTCATTGGTCCTAAGTTACACTGATGGGTAGCAGGGGAGGTAGAGAACCTATGAGCCACTATATCAGTGGCCATTGTGTGCCCAGTACTTAGAAGCATAGATACAAAGTTTCTATAAGATATGTTTGTGACTTACCTCTACGGACTATCCTCTACACTATCACACACATGGCAGGGAGTGCAGCTACCCATATGGATCTTCAGAGATATTTCTAGTATGTGCTAGAATGCATGGAGCCTCGAGTTTTCAACTAGAGTGATGCAGTTCTGAGAATCATGAAAAACAGTTGACCAAGTACAAGAGAGGTAACCTGAAACAGTTTGGATATGGGTCAATTTTGGTGCCCTTCTTCCTAGAGAGGGTTCCAAACTTACGCCTACAGGTACAGTGGGGTATACCTATCCCACGGGATCTAAGAATGAAGAGGTGGGTCAACCTTATGGCACAACATGTGACTGGTCCTATCATCAGGTATAATGATGTTTTCTTTGATTCGTTGAGGACCTAGATGCTTATGGTAGATGACTATGCATATGCCAACCTAGACTTCCAAGGTGATCCATACTTGCTTCTTCCTGAAGGTTCTTAATGCTGGAACATAGGTAAGAAGTACATTTTGTTTTTATAATGTTTTTGTGATTTTTAAATATGAAATTTTTTATGTTCTTTATCCGATGACTAATCAAAAATATCTTTGATGATGTAGACATGGGACCTCATCAACCTCATGAGAAGCGAGGGGAGAGAGTCAAGGTAGTAGGATTAGCCATTGCTAACTACGAGGATATAGAATAAAACTTGGAGGGGTTCATGATGGATGTCCCAGATGCCTCTATTGATGATATCCTGAGGCGTTATCAACGCCACATAGTGGGTGTATCTTCTTCCATCGTTCGACTACTCCGTAGAGTAGCACAAGTAGTTGCATGTTATAGCGAGCAACATCCTTGATATTATATTTGTATATGAATCCATGTGCTTAACATTTTTTATATTTTGGTCTTCAGACAAAAACATTTTTTGTAAAACTTTTATCGTTATATATATATGAGGCTTCTACTGAATTACTTGTTGTATATACAAAGTGTCATTGGATTTTATAAATTTCTCAAATGTTTGTCTATCACATAGTTAGACAATGCATCTGTTAATGTATTTAGACATCTAAGAATTTTTTGATATTCAATGTAATCAAAATGACGTTCCAAGAGGCAAATTCATAAATATACCCTTAATAATGTAGGACATCGAATGGAGTAGACGTTACTCAGCTGTAGGACTACCAACTGCGAATCGAGTCATACAATAAGATGACGGATTCCAAGAGACACAACGTCTATCAATAATTCAATGACTGCACTATATTCCGAGATATTGTTAGTTGCATGACCAAGGAAAACACCATGTAGACTAATCAATTCATCTATGGGTGCATAAATTGCCTAAGCAATAGATGTTAAGTTCTGAGTACTGTGACTAGTGCCATCAGAGAGGCCAATGTAGGGTAGCAAAGACACCGACATATGGAAACCAAGAATAATGTAAGGTAAGCAGTGGAAGGTTGAAACTAAACAATGAAAAAGCACACAAGATTATGATACACTAAAAATACAAGAACTCATGCAAAAATGACTTAAGCATAGAACTTCTTTAAGTAAATCCCATTTTGGGGCTCATTCAAATGGATTCCATCATAATCAATTAGCTCATAACATCCCTTCTCCAACACACGTTTGGAAATGTAAGGACCTGACCACATTGCTTCAAATTCACTGGCCCCTAGCAAATCACGATCCTGATTGTAGAGGAGAACTAGATCACCTTCAAAAAAAACATGTGGCGTGACATGCTTGTCGTATTTGTCTTTAACACATTTCTTCTGAGTTTCAATAAATAAGGCGGCATCACGATGGGTTTCGTCTAATTTCATTAAATACACAAGATGCTCTTCTTCGGCATAGGTATTGGGGAGAAGTTCAACGACCAGTTTCAAATATGGTATTTCATGTTCAATCAACAAGATAGCCTTGATAACATAAACTAGTTGGAAAGGTGTAAATCCCATCGTAGACTTAACAAATGTCTTATAGGCCCATAATGTTGAGAACAACATCGTGTCCCAGGTTGTCTTATGAACTCCTATCATTTGTAGAAGCATAGCAATGAGAAATTTGTTGATTGCTTCAACTTGGCCATTGGCTTGCAGACAATAGGGGGTTCAATTTTCATGACGAAGACCCAACTTTTTAGTAAATTGAGACATCATAAAATTTCGAAAATGACTATCGTGATCAGTAAAAATAGCTTGGGGGATGCCAAACCGAGTAATGATATGATTGAATATGAACAATGTTGTGGTTTTCATGGTGTTATCAAATGTAGGCATCGCGTCAGCCCATTTAGTGAAGTAATCCACAGCTACAATGATGTATCCATGCCCCTCGGTCACGTGAGGGTTACATGTCATGAAGTCAATGCCCCATTTGGAAAATGGACCAATAGAAACTATAGGATGTAAAAGAGAAGGATAATATCTTATCTTCTTATTATAAGTTTGGAAAGCATGGAATTTTTGAACAACATTGATGCAATCTTTAAACAAAGAAGGTAAAAAATAACCTGCTCGTAAGATCTTTTGGGTAGTGGCATACCCAAACATATGACCGCCACAGGATCCATAGTGAAAATCATTCAAATCTATCTTAGCTTCATCATTAGTGAGAGATCATCGGAAAATGGAGTCAACACCACAGTGGTAAAGAGTATCACCTAGAATGATGTATTGGTGGGCTTGATACTGTATACGACAACGATTCATACTAGATAGACTAGGCCAGAAAGTTTGAGTCTGAAGATAGATAATGATATATATGTACCATACATCATCACAACTGATAAAAAAAAGGGATTCATCAGGTAAGGAATCCTCTGCCACATTTTTTGTCTCAATGGAGGGAAGGTCACATATCAATTTGACAAAAACCAAATATTTCTTGGACTTATCACGTTCAAACTCTAAGTCAAAATCTTGTATAATAACTATCCATTTGGATTATTTTTCCCCTAGTAGTTTTTGAATGATAATATGTTGCATAGGGTTGCAATCAAAGATAACAGTGGTCTGACGTAACAAGATATAATGACGAAAATTTTGGATAGATTGAACAACTACCAAGGCTAGTTTTTCCACATGGAGGTATTTGGTCTCGGTAATCGTGAGACTCTGACTCAAATAGTATATCACATGTTCATCATGTGAATCATCCTCTTGGACTAAAACCATAGTGATGTTAGAGTCTAAAAAAACTAAGTAGAGGAAGTAATCCCAGCTATAGTCAGAGGAAAAGAGTAATGGTGTATGGGTTAAGGCAAGTTTCAAATATTCAAAGTTTGGTTGTAGTATCATCCCATACAAACTTGTAACCTTTCTTGATTAATAGAGTGAACACTTTCATCAGTTTAGTGCAATTGGAGATGAAATGATGTAAAAAAAAATCCTTCACTTGCAAACTTTGGAGCTGGCATAAAGTGGAAGGAGGAGGTGGAGTAAGGATATCCTCAAACTTAAAGGGTTCTACTTGAATTCCATGTGTCGACATAATAAAACCAAGCAGTTGGCCGGAATCCACACAAAAAATGAATTTTTGTGGGTTTAAGAGGATACGATAATAGCGACAATGTACGAAAACTGTCCTCAAATGCATCGGGTGATCTTGGCGATGGAGGGAATGCGCATGTAGATCATGAAGATATGGTTGCATGATGTAATTAATATCATAGAAATCATAAGACATAGCACACTGAAAAGTCGTGCCAGCATTCTCGAGACCAAAGGTTAATTTCCGGTAGGCAAAGTTCCCCCAAGGGAAAATAAAAGAGGTCTTGTGTTAGTCCACGGGTAAAATATTAATTTGATTATAACTGGAGAAACCATCCATTAAAGAAAAGATTCCACTGTTGATGTAGTCGTCAATGATCTCGTCGACAAAAGGGGTTGTTTAATTGTCCTTAGGAGAATATTTATTTATGTCCCTATAATCTGCACAGATGTGAATGATACCCTGTTTTTTTATTCACTGGAACTAGATTAGATACACATTTAGTCAAATCCACGGGATAGATAAATCCAACTTTAAGAATTTTTTCAACTTCAAGATTGATAGCAACAACTTTGCATGGGTTCACTGGGTGACATCTCTGCCGAATGGGTTTAGCATCCGGGTATGTCTTAATCTCATGTACAATGATATCAGAATCGATACCTAGCATCTCTTTGTAACTCCATGTGAAAACATTGTGAAATTCTTGTAAAAGGGATTTATACTCGTGGACCTCGTCAAATGAACATGAGGCTCCAATATGAACATTTTCCATGACTCTGGGTTTAATTGATATGTCAAGAGGGATGATAGGTGAAATTTTTCTCAAGTTCCCTTCGTACAAAACATCATGTGATGACTCAGAAACTAAGGAAATAACCACAACGGTCGACGAAGTCAAAATCTGTTAGTAACTCTCTATGGTGTCACATTCTAGAAAGAGAATGGAGAAATGATGCACATCATCCTAGAGAGTGTCTTCCATAGACATGACTGACATGATCATCTCATCGGTAGGAAAGATCACATGAAATGAATCATGAGATAAATCACAGAGAGAAGGAGGGGAGGGGGATGCTGATTGAATAGCTTGGTAAGAAGATTCGACCGGACTTAAAGGCATCATGTCACCATAACGTGGGTAATCACCAGGGCTAGGTACTACCCATGGGTCATATGACATAGGGGTTTCATGAACAGTAGTGGATATCATGTTAATATAGGCAACAAAAGGAGGGAGAATATCAGGTGGTGGGATTGGAAAAGTACCCATCAAAGTTGAATCTTTCAGAAGACCCACTTTGATATTCTCGTAACTAGGGGGTGTCTTCAAGATGAAAGGAACGTTTCTAGTATGGGAATAAGAATTAAAGAAGGCCAGTTGGTCAATAGTAAGGGCCTTTCCCTGATTTGGGAAACGTACCACACGGTAAAGAGTAAACACAATTCCATGCATGGAATCAATCCAACTACGACCAAGTAAAAGGTTATAACCAAGAGGTGCATTGAAGACCTCAACTTTGACATTGACAGATTTACCCTCCAACATAATAGATAATGAGGGAAGAAAACCGTAGGGTTTAAATCATGTACCATTGAAATACTTAAGTGTATTGTGTGATTCAGTGAGGCTAGGAGAGACAATGGACTTCCAACAAGTAACAGACATAACACAAGTCAAGGCTCCTTTGTCAATAACGGTTCTGTAGATACTCTTGTTTTAAACAAAAACTTGGATCTGGAATGCTAATTGAGGAGGAAGCCTTGGAACATAACCTTCCAAGTCAACAATTATGAGAATAGTATCCACGGGATCAATTCCAATGATGGCCTTTAACAGTGCCTTCCATTGAGTAGAACAAATTTGAAGGACTTCAAGAGCTGACATGGAAGAGGGTTCTTATGCAAGGTCGTCTACAATACTGTAGTTTTGTGCAGAACATGCATGAGGATTGAACGCAGACTTACGAACAATGCCCTTGGGAGGAGGGTGAAGGACTTTATTGAGACACGGTATTTCAAGATTAAGAGGACCGTTTGGAGGTGAAGTTGAAGGATAAGGTTGGACCAATGAAGGTGGTATATAATCAACTTTCTCTTTGAACGAAGAGTAATCTTTGGCTCGAGTTGTGACTGCAACTTCATTATTTTTAGAATCACCAGTGCACATAAGGACATAAGAAGAGGTTGAAGGGATAGATTGGTCATGAATGACCAGTTGGGCTTGCTTCTGAGAAGGGAAAGGTTGTGAAAAAACGACAGGTGTAAGAGTTTTTTCTCTCCCTTGGAGGAACGTAGTAACCTTGACGTGTCTTGGACAATGTTTTATGTAATGATCATCACCACAAATAAAGTAGGGGTAACGAGTCTTACATTTGTATTTGTCATCAACGGTTTGCATTTTGGCTTTATTAGATTGTGTATTATTATTATTGTCCTCCTTGTTCTTACCCTTCCCTTTCTTTTTATTTTGATTCTTTCTTGTAGGTGCAGATTAAACAGAATTAACTTCGGCAGTATTAACAGTGGAAGGAATAGGGGAAGAAGTATTTTTTTCATTATAATTATTAGGTTTGGGATTGGTGTGACTAGCTTGCATCGACTAGGTCTTAGCGTGGAAGGTGCCAATCACACCATCAACAACACGAGAAGCTACTGGAGGTTTTGGGGTAGGGTTTGTGAAAAGACGACGGGCATCAGGGATCATATCTTAAAGTGTTCTCATTTGCGAATAAATGAGATCAATATACTGAGCATGACTAATCGCCTACTCTTCAATGACAACACCACCCATGGAAGAATCACGAACGATAGTTCCAATGAGCGATTTGGTAAACCACTTAGCTAATAGTTGATCATGAAGTGAAACTTTGATTAAACATCTTCTTCTCCTCCACTCATGAATGTGATCAGAAATATGAGTGGAGGAGGATTGTTTGAAAGAACTCAAAATTTTGGTTCCCATATCATATCAAATTGGTTACTGGTAATGTGTCAAAAAGGCCATGGCTAGGGTGTTAAATTTTTTGAACAAACCTCATGATAACTCGATGTACCATTTTTTTGTTGAATCCATGAGATTTCGTTGCGAAAGTCATAATATGACGTAGTCATCCATCAAGGAGTTGAATGAACACCACAAAAGAAAAGTCATAACATGATTATTCATATCTTCTCCTATTCGACTGTCAAATTTAGGAATGTCGGATGGTAACTTGGACGGTATGATGGGAAAAATAGGAGAATGTAAGATAGGATCATTCAAAATCCTAGATAGAACAGGTAAGTCCAAAGTGGACAAGAAAGGAAATTGTTGGTTCACTTGTGGAAACTGGTAGTTTTGAGGGGGAATCCCTTTAGGTATACCAGTGGGACCATAAGCAGTCTACAAATAATGAGATTTTACTGATAGATTTGGTTGTGGAGGATTTTGAGACTCATATCCCATAGGGTTGGGTTGATTAGAGATGTTCCCTTGGAAAGGAACACTGGATTGAACGTTTGGACCCCAAGTGGGATTCAAATAACCTAGATACAGTTGACCGAGGTTAGGGGGTATGAAAGAGATAACTTGAGGATGTTTCCCCCCACACAGTTGTAAATTTCCTTGGAAATTAAGATTCCAAGATAGATAGTGTACCACAGGTGCATTCTGTCCATAAAGTGGGTTATTGAATCCAACCTAAGGTTTCCCCCAAAGTTGAGGTTGTGTCCCAATCTGAGGTTGTCCCCAAAATTGAGGTTGTGCCCTAATATGAGGTTGTCCCCCAAATTGAGGTTGTGCCCTAATCTGAGGTTGTCTCCCAAATTGAGTTTGACCTCCAACAAGAATATGGAAACCAGAAGTGATAGAAATATTGTTGCCTCCAAGCAGATTGGAGCCACTAGGACTAGATCCTCCATGTGAAGGTGGAGGAGGAACATAAGACCCTATAGAGAGGACCTGGGCAAGTGTAGGAACAAAACCAACAACAATGATGTAGGAGCATCGTAAGCAGCCAGCCAAGCAAGCAACGTAAAAGGCGAAAGACAACTGGAAGACCTCTAAAGCACATTTTTAAAATGTTTTTGAAGCATTAATGTAATGATTAAAGGGAAGCATACTTGCATATTGTAAACATATCATGAGCGATTCTCTCTCATCTATAGAAGGTAGAGGCATTTATGCATAGTTAATGAAAGTAGGTAGGTCTGAATTATAGATTAGAGAGTTTAGAGAGCAGGAGGGAAAACGGATTTAGACACCCTCATCTTTGTATCATTAGATCATTAGAACATTAGCATAGAGTTGTAGCAGAGAGATAGAGAGAAGAACCCATGTACAGAAGCTTTGAATTAATACATGAAGCTTTTAATCAGACTCATGGTGTTATGATGTTTTCTTTGTGTACATGCTGAATGGTATTCTCTCTATTATGCATTTACTTTGATATTGAGTTGAATGTATGATTTCATATTAAATGTTTGAATTGTGAGAAAAGAAAGAAAATTCGTTTCAATTGTTTCTCTTCCTAAAAGAGAATTTCCTGCAAGGAGTGTAGTGAAACATCCACAAGGAGTGCATTGACAAAGGTTTAGATTTTATCTCTGGAAGCTCAGGAGGGATATTGTTGTTCTCATTCTAGCATAAGTGAAAGTGAAGCACAGGAGTCGTGCAAGGTGTGCGAAGGCTAACTGAGTCCTTAGGAGTTATTAAATAAGGTGGAAGAGAGAAAGACTGTTGTCGCAAAAGGTACACAGAGTCGACAGTTCAAATACACAGAAGAATTTCAAGGTCTTCCGCAAGGAGTGTGAGCAAAGGCCCTTTTTCGAGGCTTGAATTTACTAGAGAAAGCTCAGAAGGGGTAGCGCCTTTGAAGTGTTTGAAGGAAGGTAGGAAGCGGAATATTTGTGCATAAGGTTAAATTTCGGCGAAGGAACATTGGTTTGTTCCATAGAGATTCTTGAGAAGAGAATCAAACGGTCGAAATTATCTGTGGAGAACTCACAAAATAGAGAGGACCATAGGATTCAGGAGAGTTGTGGGGAATATAAGCATTGGACGAATCCATCCTTCGAGAGGCGGGATCCAATGTCGACCATTGATCATGAATTTTGGACCGTCGAGATCATTTCATCATTTCGGGGTTTGTAAGTTTGAAGTGTGAACAAAGCCCCTGGTTGCTCGAACTCCCGAAGCACGAATTAGATTATCGTTTGTAAAGGCGAGGAGAAAAATTTTTAGCGGTTCGGAAATTTCGGAGTTCGGCATTTCAGGGGTCCTGATGACAAGGATTTTGGCCTAGTAGAGCAGAAATCCTGAAGTTGTGAGTTGCGACAGAACTTGATGTGAATTTTGGGATTTCTATAATTCGGGATTCAGAATACCGGAAGTCTTGATGGCAAGGAGCTCAGGGCCTTTGTATTGAAAAAACTGGGGTTGCGAAACCCGAAAAATCATTGAAGTGGCATTTTGGCATTTCGGGGATCGGGGTTTCAGCATGCCCATTGACAAGGATTTGAGACACTTCACATTAGAGATACAAAATTTGTGAAACACAAAATATCCATGAAGGCGTGTTTCGACATTTCAGTGTTTCGGGGTTCGCGGATTCGGGATTGTGGTGACAAGTGTTTTGGGATCAAGAGTTTCAAACTCTCGGTACCTGGAAGCCCAAAAAAATATGAGTCGTTGATTTCATAGAAGGTATTGCTTCATAATTTAGGGTTTCTAAGTGATAAGGGAACGACAGTCAAAGACTGATTCAAGTTCCAAAAGCTGGGAAAGGTGACAAGTGGTAGGAATCCATGCTAGAGATTGAGGACAGCTGAGAGAAAAGGTGGTGAGTTTTTGTCAATAGTTGGAGTCATACTCCATTGAATGTTTCGAGTTTCGGTGGTTGGAGAGCCATAAAACCTCACGTCAGGATTCACAAAATCGCAAAGTCCAAAACCCCCCAAAAAAAGCGAAAAAAAAGGCGTTGAGGAGCCAAAAATTGATGAATGTGTCAGGATTTGGCAATTCGACACTTTAGGAGACAAGAGATCGAGGTTCCTTGTTCTGGAATTCCTGAAGTCACAAAATGGGATACAAAAGTAGAGGAGGACGTGGCCAAAGGCTTCAGCATTTCGACATTTTGGTTTTCGGTGGGTGGAAGGGCTGAGAACCTCGACAACAGGGATCACCAATTGTGAAACTAGAAGTCCTTTGTGGCTTGAACAAAGGGGTTGATTAACCCTTGGCGTGGTTTTAGTGAAGATCCTAAGCGGATCTTAGCCCTAGGGAAAGGGGTTTGCTTCAGTTGTGGTATCAGAGCGCAAAACAATTTCTTTGCTTTCTATAGCAGGGGAAAGGAGGAACATTTTCAACCATGCCATCGAGAAGAAGAGATATACCAATGCCTAATCCAATAGTGGAAAGAGAAATTCACGAACTACGTGCTAGTCTTGATTCCATGGAGACAACACAGAGGTGCATTGTCGACACTGGGGATATCAGTGAGGTTGACAGTGAAAATGAAGCTGGACACAAAGGAGAATAAGTTGCACTCGAAGATGGTGCAGATGAACGCCTATTTAGGGCTGTTGCAGGGATAGGTGCCAGGGAAAAAATGGATATTCCCATGTATGAAGGGAACCTGGATGTTAAAGATCTTCTAGACTTGATTAGGGCTCTGGATAAGTACTTCTACTATGAGGATGTTGAGGAAGACAAGAAGGTCAAGCACGTTATCACAAGACTTAAAGGGCATGCAGCATTATGGTGGGATGAACTGGAGGATGACAGATGCTGGAAAGGCAAGTACAAAATCAAGAGTTGGGATAGAACAGTTGCAAAGATGAAAGCCAAATTCATACCCAAGGATTATCAAATTACTCTATTTCGGAGGATGCAGAATTTGAGACAGAAGATGATTTGAGTAAAAGAATACACTGAAGAGTTCCATAAGATCAACATCATGGCAGGTCATCGGGAAAGCGATGATGAAAAGGTTTCCAGGTACATGAATGGTCTGTGATATGACATTCAAGACAAGATGATCATGGTGATTATTAGGAATGTAGAGGATGCTTATCAGATATCTCTAAAAGCTTAAGAGAAGTTGAGCCAAAAGAAAGGTCAAAGAGGCCAAGGTGGAAGTCAAGCCAGAGGCAAAGCAATTTCCCAAGACAGAACTCAGAAATCTAAAAAATAAGGGAAGAAACCTCAAACCCAAACTGAGAGAGGGGGAAGCTCACATAGAGGATAGTATGCTGATAGAAATACTTTTACTCGTACCAAAGAAAGAGGAATAGGTCGAGGAGGTGAAGTGAAATCTTTTACCTGTGGAAAAAATGGACATAAATCTTATGAGTGTCGAGATATGAAGAAAGAAGGTGGTGAAACTCACATTGCCAAAGCACAAGTATGGAATGTTGAGGTAGAAGATGTTGAGGGTGGAAGATCCTTGATAATGAGGAAAGTTCTCTTAATGCTAGAGAAAGAGACAGAGAACCTAGCCCAAAGGAACAGACTTTTTCAGACTGCTTGCAAGACCAAAGACAGGGTATGCAAGGTTATAGTGGACAGCGGTAGCACAGACAATCTCATTTCTACAAAGATGGTATAAAAATTGGAGTTGGAGACTATTGTACATCCCATCCCATACAGAGTTTCGTGGCTACAAAAAGGACATCAAGTAAATGTCACTAAACAATGTTTAGTTGAATTCAACATAGGGGGATATAAGAATGAAATAATGTGTGATGTCATTCCCATGGATGTTTGTCATCTATTGCTGGGTAGACTATGGAAATATGATAGAAATGTGATTCATGATGGGAGAAAGAACACATACACCCTGGAGAAGAATGGGAGGACACACATGTTGCTGTCAATTAAGGATAAAGAAGTGAAACCAGAGGTAAGAAACCTAGTACTTCTCATGAGTGGGAAGGAACTTCTTAATGAGGTTAAGAAGAAGGAAGACACACAATTTATTGTGGTTAGAAAGCCTAGAATTGTTTTGACCAGTACAAGAGTGGATGATTTACCAGAAGTAATCCAGAATTTGTTGGAAGGATTTGTTGATATAGTAGTGGATGAACTACCTCGTTCATTACCACCTATCAGAAGTATAATTCATCACATCAATCTTATACCTGGAGCCAATTTACCAAACAAAGCAGTGTACAGGTTGACACCACAAGAGAATGAAGAAGTCAAGAGACAAGTCTAGGACTTAATGGACAAAGGATTGGTTAGAGAGAGCTTGAGTCCATGCGTTGTTCCAATAGTACTCATCCCAAAGAAAGATGGAGGCTGGAGGATGTGTACAAACTCAAGGGAAATCAATAAGATTACCATAAGATACATATTTTCAATACCAAGGATGGATGATTTGATGGATTTCTTGAGTGGAGGAAAGAATTTTTCAAAGATTGATTTGAAAAGCAGTTATCATAAAATCTGAATGATAGAAGTTGATGAATGGAAGACAACATTCAAGACGAATGAGGGGTTGTGTGAATGGCTTGTTAGGCCATTTGTCTTAACAAATGTGCCTAGTACTTTCATGAGATTGATGAGTGAAGTCCTGAAGGATTTCATAGGAAAATTCATCATTGTATATCTTGATGATATATTGATTTTTAGCAAAATAGAAGCAAAACACTTGAAGCATTTAGCTACAGTGATGAGGAGATTGCAACAAGAGAAATTGATGATAAATATGAAGAAATCGACATTTATGAGGACATAACTCATTTATTTGAGTTTTTTTATCTCTGCAAATGAGTTGAAGATGGATCCATAAAAGGTGAATGCAATTAAGAATTGGCCATCATCGAAAAGTGTGTTTGAAGTTCGAATCTTCCATGCTTTAGCTAGTTTCTACAGGAAATTCATTCGAAATTTTAGTGGGATTAGTGCACCGATGATGGACACGGTGAAGAAAAGACACAAATCTTTTCACTGGACAGAAGAAGCAGAGAGGAGTTTCAATCTTCTAAAGAAGAAGATCACTGAGCAGCCAATATTGGTGTTGCCAAATTTCAGCAATACGTTCCAGGTCAAGTGTGACGCGAGTGGATATGCAATTGGAGCAGACTTGAGCCAAGCTGATAGGTCGGTCGCATACTTCAAAGAGAAATTGAATGAAGCGAAGGTCAAATACTCGGCATATGACAAAGAATTCTATACTATCATACAAGTGCTGAAGAAATGGAGACATTATTTGGTTCCTAAGGAGTTTGTTTTGTACAGCGATAATCACGCTTTGCAATTTGTGACTCAATAAGACAAGCTGAACCAAAAGAATGCAAAATGGGTTGAATACATGTAGAATTTTACTTTTGTAACTAAGCATATTTTTGGAACCACTAACAAAGTTGTTGATGCTTTGAGAAGGAAATGTTTTTTGATGCAAGAATTCAGAGTCAAAACTTTGGGTTTTGATAACCTCAAAGAAATGTACAGAGATGATCCATACTTTAAAGAGGCATATGAGGCATCCGAGAATCTAGTTCTCGGGGACAAAAGACATTGGACCAAATATATGATCCAGGATGGATTATTATTCAGGGGAAATCAATTATGTATTCCAAAACTGTCCATGAGGGAGAACCTGCTGAAGGAAAAACACAGTGGAGGATTGGTCGGACATTTCGGTGATGAAAAAACGTTCTAAAAGTTGAATGACTCATATTTTTGGCTAGGTATTAGGATACATATTANGTGGATAGATGTAGGATTTGTCAGCACACAAAGGGGAAAAGGAAGAACACAGGGTTATACCAGCCACTACCCATACCAAAGAGGTCGTGGGATGCAGTGAGCATGGATTTCATATTGGGACTGGCAAGGACACAAAGAGGATTTGATTCAATCTTTGTGGTGGTAGAAAGATTTTCAAAGATGGCACATTTCATACCATGCCAGAAAACCAGCGACGCAACTCATATTGCGAACCTGTTTTTCAAAGAAGTCATCATACTTCACAGTTTGCCAAGAAGTATAGTTTCAGATGGGGATACCAAGTTCGTAGGACATTTCTGGAGGACTTTATGGAAGAAGTTGGGGACAATTTTTTCTTTTAGCTCAGCATATCATCCTCAGATGGATGGGAAGACAAAAGTTGTCAACTGGAGCTTGGGAGATTTGTTGAGGAGCCTAGTGACTAAACACCACAGTCAATGGGGCCACATTTTTCCATAGGCGGAATTTTCTTATAATGATTCGATCAATAGAAGCACAGGGTAGATTTCATTCCAAATTGTATATGGAATGTAGCCAAGGGGAGTTTCTGAATTGAAAGATGTGGAACAAGATGAATTCAAAAGTGTTGGTGCAGAAGACTTTGCACAAGTAATGAAGGAGCTTCGCAATTGAGTCAAGGAGTGATTGTAGAGTTCAAATCAAGAATAGAAGCGCAGAGCAGATCAACATAGGTGACAACTTCAATTTGAATTTGGTGATATGATTCTTGCACATCTGAGGAAGGAGAGGTTCCCAAGGGGAACATATAACAACCTGAAAATGAAAAGGATTGGACCATGCAAGGTCTTGAAGAAATTTGGGGCAAACATATATGAGATTGAATTACCCAATGGGATTGGAATCTTGCTGATATTTAATATTGTGGATTTGTACCCTTACAAAGCTGGAGAAGCAAGAGCAGAGGATGAACAGACAAAGGTTCAATGGATGAAGCAAATGCCTGTAGCTGAAAAGCCATAGATGGAAAGCATAATTGACAAGAGATTCAGCAAAAAGACCAATAGGAAGGAGTATTTTGAATACTTGGTCAAGTGTAAGGGACATCTAGTTGAAGATGCCAGCTGGAAAAATCAAGAAGAAATTCATAAGCATGGACAGACCATGCAAGAGCTCATGAATAGGAGTTCATGAAAATTTTCAAGCGAGGACATATGATGCAGGAGCATCGTAAGTAGCCAGCCAAGCAAGCAACGTAAAAGGTGGAAGACAACTGGAAGACCTCTGGTGCACGTTTTTGAAGCATTAATGTAATGATTAAAGGGAAGCATACTTCCATATTGTAAATAGATCATGAGCAATTCACTCTCATCTGTAGAAGGTAGAGGCATTTATGCATAGTTAATGAAAGTAGGTAGGTCTGAATTATAGATTATACAGTTTAGAGAGTAGGAGGGAAAACAGATATAGACACCCTCATCGTTGTATCATTAGATCATTAGAACATTAGCATAGAAATGTAGCAGAGAGCTAGAGAGAAGAACCCATGTACAGAAGATTTGAATTAATACATGAATCTTTGAATCAGAGTCATGGTGTTATGATGTTTTCTGTGTATACATGTTGAATGGTATACTGATAGTTGTTTCATTCTCTCTGTTATGCATTTAATTTGATACTGATTTGAATGTATGATTTCATATTAAATATTTGAAGTCTGAGAGAAGAAAGAGAACGAGTTTCAATTGTTTCTCTTCCAGAGAGAGAATTTACTGCAAGAAGTGTGTTGACAAAGGTTCAGAGTTTATCTCTGGAAGCTCAGGATGGATATTGTTGTTCTCATTCCAGTAGAAGTGCAAGTGAAGCACATGAGCCGTTCAAGGCATGCGAAGGCTAACTGAGTCCTTAGGAATTATTAACTAAGGTGGAAGAGAGAAATACTGTTGTCGCAAAAGGTGCATAGAGTCGAGAGTTCAAATATGAAGAATCATTTGAAGGTCTACCGCAAGGAGTGGAAGTAGAGGTCTTTTTTCGAGGCTTAATTTACCAGAGAAAGCTCAGAAGGGGTAGCGCCTTTGAGGTGTTCGAAGAAAGGTAGGAAGTGAAATATTTGTGTAGAAGGTTAAATTTCGGTGAAGGAACATTGGTTTGTTCCATAGAGATTCTTAAGGATAGAATCAAACAGTTAAAATTCTCTCTGTAGAACTCACGAAATAGCGAGGACCATAGGATTCAAAAGAGTTGCGGGGAAGATAAGAATTGGATGAATCCATCCTTCGAGAGGCGGGATCCAATGTGGACCATTGATCACGACTTTTGGACCGTCGATATCATTTTGACATTTCGGGGTTTGTAAGTCCGAGGTGTAAACAAATCCCTTGGTCGCTCGAACTCCCGAAGCGTGAACTAGATTGTCATGTGTAAAGGCAAGGAGCAAAATTTTCAGTAGTTCATAAATTTTGGAGTTCATCATTTTGAGGGTCCTGATGACAAGGAGTTGGGCCTAGTAGAGAATACATCTCGAGGTTCATAGTTGCGACAGAACTTGATGTGAATTTTGGGATTTCAGTAATTTGGGATTCAAAATACCGGAAGTCCTGATGACAAGGAGCCCGAGGCCTTTGTATTGAAAAACCCAGAGTTGTGAAACCCGAAAATTCCTTGAAGTGACATTTCATAATTTCAGGGATGGGGGTTTCGACATGCCCGTTCACAAGGATTCAGGACACTTCACATCAAAACTCCCAAATTTGCAAAACGTGAAATATCCGTGAAGGTGCATTTCGGCATTTCGGTGTTTTGGGGTTCGGGGATTTGGGATTGTGGTGACAAGTGTTTTGGGATTGAGAGTTTTGAAATATCGGTACCTAGAAGCCCAAAACAATGCGAGCTGTTGATTCCATAGAAGGCATTGCTTTGGAATTCGGGGTTTTTAAGTGATAAGGGAACGACAGTCAAAGACTGATTCAAGTTCTGAAAGCCGGGAAAGGTGACAAGTGGTAGGAATCCACGTTAGAGACTAAGGACAGCTGAGAGGACAGGTGGCGAGTTTTCATCAATAGTTAGAGTCAGACTCCATTGACTGTTTTGGGGTTCAGAGGTTGGAGAGTCAAGAAACCTCATGTCAGGATTCGCGAAATCGCGAAGTCCGAAACCTCCTAAAAAAGTGAAAAAAAAACCGTTGAGGAGCCAAAAATTGATGAACATGTCGGGATTCGGCAATTCAACACTTTAGGAGACAAGAGATCAGGGTTCCATGTTCTAGAATTCCCGAAGTCATGAAACCTGATACAAAAGCAGAGGAGGATGTGGCCAAAGACTTCAGCGTTTCTGCATTTTGGGTTTCGGCAGGTGGAAGGGCCGAGAACCTCAACAATAGGGATTGCCAATCATGAAACTTGATGTCCTTTGTGGCTTGAACAAAGGGGTTGATTAACCCTCGGCATGGTTCTGGTGAATATCCTGACCAGATATCGGGCCGAGGGTAGGGGGTCTGGGTCAAACAACAATATAATCAGGAGGAATAAAAAGTTTAGAAACTCTTGATGGAACCTAGGTAGAGGTAGAAACGAAAGTATTAATAGCTCTATACCCAGGGGAAGTGATAGATTCAATCTAGGTGGAAGTGGTTTCCCAATTGGAGCTTGGTAGATAACCACATTTCCAATAGGAATCATGGTAGTTTGTGGGACCATAGTACAATGGGCCATATGGAGAGTAGGAATCGAGTGAGAACCAATCAACAACTGGTCTGGAATGGTGGTGATGTTACTGGTAGTACTAGTAAAATGGTCTAAAGGTACCATATAGGTAATAGACGTCTCAGGCACTTGTGATGCCATAGGTCAATCGGGACTCACTCCTAGATTATCATATAGATCACATACTATAAAAGGGATAGAACTAGGAAAGGAAGTTATAGCAGTGTGAGTCGGGGTCCTAAATGATTCACTATTAAAAAGTGGATCCTCTACTCCAGATCCTACGTTAGGTCCGGTAGGTATTTCAGTATTATCAACAACAACAATTTCTCCAGACGATTTCATGTGAAGTATACACACATCTAATCTAATAGGGGGAAGTCTAAATGCCTCTAAAGAGTACAAAACAATTTGAAATCCTTCTAAAGAGTGTGTGCTTCCAACTTCAAAATCTACCTCGCTATTGACTACACCCTCTGGAGAGACTTCTCGTGAGTTAGGAGGCAAGGGTTGGTAACCTTCTAGATCTTCCGGGGGTAGCCCTTGCATCCTACATAAATGAAAAAGGCCTATGTTTCTCGATCCAAGTAAAGAACTAAGAAAATCTATGTCCGACTAGAGGAAACAAACAAAACTCACTAATAAAATATAGGAATCAAACTAAGCAAACAAACCTTCTTATTTCGAAGTCACTGGTTGGTGATGAAATCCAACATCATGAAATCAAGACAAGAAAGTGATGGGATAAGAAGGTGGGAAATTTATGTTGACGACCTTCTTAACAGACTTACACCCCAGTGCAAGCTCCCACACATAATCGTGGGTATACCCTCCAAGGAGACCGAGTGATTTTTTCCAATGTCGATTCTAGGTACTGTTAAGATTTGTCGCTCCACATTCACCTTGTGTAAAGACCCTATAGAGATAGTCTATTGAGGTTACCAATTAAAACAATAATGCTTGGGGAAACAGTCGACAGTCTGATCCATGTGCAAAGATAGCGTATCTAGCCAGAAATCAAATCGAAAGGATTCCACTCATAATTGTGGCTATACCTTCAAGAAACCCCCATAATACATGTAATATCTACACCAAGACCAACAAATTAGGGTGAGTAACTCTTCTAGTATTAATGCGACCTCAGGTTTGACCCTTGTGGGAGAAGGGCTTCCCAGGACAAAATGTAGCAATTGGATTTGAACTTTTCCTATCACAAGATACTATTGTGTGGTTTGATGCTTTGGAGATTGTTCCTTACAACCTATTCCAAAGCACTATTCTAGCTAATGTTGGTGAAAAATATCCCTAGAAAGTAAAAGTTACTAATAAATTTTAAATTTACGCTGTGCTTACTCAAAAAGGGAGATGGAAGTGAAATTGTTGATGTTGTGACCTTGACCCAATAAAATGAAAAAATAGATGAATGTGTAATTTTCAATTCAATGAACTCTAGTCATAGTAGGCAAAAGGTATTACTTTTGAAGTACAACAAGCTCCTAACTGCAAATCCTTAATTTTGAATGAACACAATTCCAAAGAATCATGAACCAAATTTTTTGCAATTTCTTCTCTTTACAAATATTTCGAGTGTAAATTTTTTTGTATAAGGGATTACCTAAAAAGAATAAATGAATTCAATTCTTCCTTTCCAAGACAAAATCAGAGATGTGATAATGAAAGGAAAATGTAATCTAGGAAAATCAAGACATTCTCAACACAATTCCCAAATCAAATTCGTAATGTAGACAAAAGTGAAAAAGGAAAGAAAAACTCTTGATAAAAGAAAGAAAAAATTGTTTCCTAATCAAGAACCAATCTGAAAAACAAAATGAATCCAAAACTCATAACAAACCAAATACTCTTCGTCAAACAAGCACTCAGATCAGGATTTGAGATTATATCCTTGTGACAATGAGAAAAAGTAAAAAACTTGCAAAATGTAAAGAAATAATTTTAATCACTGAAAACCAACCACAAGAAAGCTTCAAAATCAGGAATCAATCAAACATGGGAATATGCATTTCACCCCAATATTTTAACATGAATATGGGTGGTAAAATACAAAATGACTCACTCCATCAAAACCTACAGAAGTTGTCGCAGGCTCGACATGGGACATAGTGCGACAAGCAAGGATTGTCGCAAGACACTGGCGAAGCAGAGTGCGACAACATCACACTGGATAGGCTAAGAGAAGGGAGATGTTTCAGGGTCATCACAAGCTATTAGTAAGGTACAGTGTGATGATCTCTATAAATTTGAAAATTTTGGAAGAAAGACAAAAAATGTAAAGGAACTTCTAAACCCAGGGAGTCTGGATGAATCACCCACAAACTCAGAGAATGAAAGATATCAGAGAAAGGCAGGATAAATTCAAATAAGAATCAAAAAATCAAAAGGATGTCATATCCCCAGTATTTTGACCAATTTTCTTACGAGACTTATAGGTAAATGGGGACATAAACAGATCTCCCTAGATCCACCTAGATCTAGAACAAAACAGAACAGAACATGATGCTTTCCCTAAGCTCTAATAATTGAGTTTACTATATAGCAAGAGATGGGAAAAATACCATTTAAATATCGCTTCCTCTTGTCATTGTTGTCCTAGCTCCACTACAGTGCTCCTGTGATATTGGATCTCCAAGGGAACACAATCCAACTAAAGTGAAAGAAATATAGCACACTCAAAGAGAACGTATGTATGTGATCAAGGAATCATAGAATAAAACAAGATGAGTTTTATGGGAAAGAAACATATCACTGTATTATATAATAATCAAAGTGGATATTACAACCAAATCCTTGATGTTGCAAGGTCCCATTTTGACAACTATTTAACCCAACACACACACACACTTTCTCCAATCTTGAATGAAGAAGATCCACAATGAATCGAAGAACTGAAATGAGGCTCTCAATAATGATCTAATCCATAATTCTCCATACAATCTTATCCAATTCAACCTTCATTAACTGTAATTCCTTCCTTTTTTGCTTATCCTTTTCCATGAGAGATCCCTCTTTATATAGGGGAAAGAGAGATGGTTAAAGAGATTAGGATGATCCCACGAAATTAGAGAAGCAAGTAGGATCCTAACCATATGGATGCCACCTCACCTTCTATAACTTTCGTGAAGGTTGACCTTTTCTTATCCTTTTGACATTGTCGCACCCCAGCTATATGTAACGACCCCTTCGTTACGTCTATGAATAACAAATCACAATAAGAAATTTACAA